>SDVV010015680.1:1657-14462 GCA_016164225.1 Gammarus roeselii | reverse complement strand
ATGGTAAAGAAGTAGTTACATATATATGATTAGCCTGCCTGATAGCTAGTAAATTTGTATTTCCTCAAAATGATCATAAAATAGTTGTTATTTGAAAAGATAATTATTTGAAGGTGAGTTTGATTTCATTTGATCCTCAAGTTCACCAGAGATTCCAGTAGACTCGCACGCCTCAGTGTGCGAGAAAAAAAAACAATGCTTTTAAAGTTAGAAAAAGAAGTAAATATTTTAGCAATGTCAGGCGCACGCTGGTGCGGAAAAGAAAAACGCTTAGACGAAACGTGCCTCCGCATCCAATAATTTAGTACTTCATGAGTAATATGTACGCACGCTAGTGCGAACAGGTAGCATCGTCGAGACTAGTACAAGGTTTACGGCTACACGGACAAAATGAGCTCCGACAGCAACGCAACACGACCATGACCGCCACGCTGTCCAGGTCGACCACAGTACACTTCATTTATTCAGGTAAGATTCAGATAAAAATAATCCTCGCCTCCAATCATTCAGAAGAGTAATATGTACGCTCGCCAGTGCGCACAGGTATCATCGTTGGGACTGGTACAAGGCTTACAGCTACAAGGACAAAGTCAGCTCCGACACAATGTTTACAGCTACGCGGTCTAGTTGAGTAGAGGTACAATTTAGTTATTCAGGTCAGATGAAGACTCAAATGAAACAAATCAACGCCTCCAACCACTCAGAAATCCATGAGTAATATGCGCTCGCGCCAGTGCGCACAGATAGTATTGTCAAATTTTGGTATAAGAACTATGGCTTCACGGATTAGATCAACTCCAACCACAACGCGTCACAGGGCTTATAGCGACGCAGTCCAATTCAAGCCCAGAAACTACATATGGTCCGTGCACGCGCTATCGAGCACAGACTGAAGAAAAAACACCTATTCACAAATCCCTAACAAAAACTTCCGAACAAATTCTGCAGCATTATATATCATACATAAAAAAAAAGTGAATGGTGAAGAAAGTAAGGGCAGGTTTGACACGGGCCAAAAAAACTGCTCGGATTTTTGATTTCGCACTCATTGTTTAAGGAGATAGGGTGGGGAAGGCAGAGGTCCCTCAGGTCCCAATAGAGCCCGACGAATTCAGGAGAGTAACCCAAGTTCCCTGGGTCTTCCTGAGCTCCCTGGGTACCTTGAGACCCCTCGTCTTAGCTCATCTCGGCTTGTCTCGAATCATTTCGGCCAGTCTCGGCTCGTCGCGACCAACTCTACTCGCCTCAACATGTTTCGACTGATCTCGACGCACCTCGACCAGCCTCGACTCGGCTCTCCCCTCTGCGCTTGTGATCATGTGGACTGTAATAACAAAAAAATTCACGCAAGCATTTTAGGGTGGGAGTGGGGTGGCAGAGGTATCTCGGGTCCCAAAAGAGCCTGACGAATCCCGGAGAGTAACCCAAATCCCCGGGTCGTTCGAAATCCCCGGGTCTCCTCGTCTCAGCTCATCTCGGCTTGTCTCGAATCATTTCGGCCAGTCTCGGCTCGTCGAGACCAACTCGACTCTCCTCAACATGTTTTTACTCATTTCGACGCACCTCGGCCAGCCTCGATGCGACCTGCGCCCTCTGCGTCAGTAGTCCGCGGACTGTACTGGTTTATTGTTCTACTCAAGCATTCAACATATATACACCTTCCTGTTCATGGGCTCTACAGTGTGGGGAGAGGGAAGCAGCGGTCCCAGGGTTTAGAAGGGCCTCAAGCGGGTCCCAAAATTTCAGCGTGGTCCCAAAGGGTCTCAAGGGTGTCCCAAAGGGCCCGGAAGGGTCCAAGTGGGCCCCCCCAAATCCTTCAAGCCTTCCAAGCCCCCCGGGTTCCCGAAACCCCCGGGTTCCACGAGTCTAGCGGGTCCCACGAATACCCCCCCATTCCCGGGTCACCTAGTCTCAACCAGCCTCAGTTCGTCTCGACTTGTCGCCTCGCCAGTCGACTCGTCTCCGCTCGCCTCAAACTGCCTCGATTCGCCTCGTTCCCTCCACGCACAGTGCCATTCAAGTCTTCCACTCTCTAAGATCCACATCAACATTATTTCACCATTTAGTCATCAAAACGCCTAGCTGTGCTCGGACATTTATTTGGCGTTCGGGAGAGCGCCAATTCTCCCACCGTAGGTTGGACTAGACTAACTAACACACCTCTGAGTCCACCTAGGGCCCCTGCGGGAGTCTAGCGATACATAATTATATAACTAATCCAAAATAGATCACCAAGCAAAAAGGGCACATATAAATAATAGAATCCACGAAATAAGAAATAATACAATTCTAAAATAAAGTGGAAATGATCTATAAATGAATAATCATCCATCAACTCCAAAGAAAGAGATACTGAATAGAAATCCCATAGCTCCTTCCGGTCATTTTTCAGCTCCATATTTTCTAATCATTTGCTCCAGTAATAGTTCATCTCTAAAAAAGGGGCTCCATAAGGTAATTCAACAACTACGATGTAATGAAGGTTGGGTAAACTTCAAAAGCACCTCAATAATTTTCCTAGCAGGACTTAAATTGCAGTTACCACATATACTGAATCAAAATAATCGTTCGTACATCAATCAATCATATTGAATTATTCGTTGAAGTCCATTCATTTTTATTCATTTACATTTTCCGAATTAGTGTCTAACGATATGTTTTTTTTTTCTCCGTCAGGTCAATCACGTTTAAGCTACCCATGAAGAAAATGTTCATGTTCTGATGCATCTAAGCCCTTATATTGTGTCAATCCTATATAATGATAGATTAATATTTTGAAAAGGGATTTACAGCCACTTTAATTCAGTAAGATCAGACATTTCGCTATATAGATTAGATTACATCAAATGGTAAATCTCGATTGGGTATGTACTGCTTATTGTATTTTTTTACGGAGTGATTGCAGCTTCAAATAACCTCTCACATGAAAAAAAATTTTTTTTAACATATCACAATTGTGAGCTATTGATATTTTGAATTATTTATTCGAACCTTGAAATAAAAAATTCACATATTTTATCGAACAACAATGGAAAAGTACTGCATTGGATACGTTCTTTAATACAAACTTCCCTGACAAATTTCCAGTATAAGTTAATCAATTTCCAATTAACAACTTCAATTGTTCAGTAGATTAGATTACGGAATTAAATTGAACAATTTAGCAGTCACGAGAATGTTAGTAAACTGTTTTCGCAAATTTAGTTTAATTATCAAGAAAACTTACGCATTGCGTTTGCTTCTTTGTGATGCGTTGGAAAACACCAAAACTTTACCTGACCACGCATTTTAACGGATCATTCTATGCTAATGTAACATCTGGTCGATAAGCATGTTTCGTCGTGGAACACCCCTCCGAAAGCAAAGGACTTCTGTAGCACTGCAGAATGGTGTTATATTAAGCAGAGATCCATAAGATGGTATGATTTACAGCCTGACCAATGAATTCCTGTAGTCGAACCACCCGATACTAAAGCCAGACAAAAGCGTAACTCTCAATATGTTAATAACATTGAATTATACACACTGCATCACATCAATTAGAATATTTTCATCTTATTGTTACTCAATTCAACAAGGCACTCACTAATCTCAACTTTATCTCTTGACTCAGCGACTTTTAGTTATGGTTGCCTGCCTATAATGATCTAGGTGTGCTTATACTATATGGTTAGAATTACGGACACTGCCATAAGTGAGTGTCCGTAATCCATCTAATTCGACTCTGATAGTCAAATAGAGCTTACAAAGCTGACGGAGTCTGACGTCATTTGGTATCATAACTGGTACACAAATACTCCTGGATAACGCCGACGCTGCAAAAACTCACAGTAGAATGTAACGAAACATGACAAATTATAATTTGAGAGAAGAGTAAACTCTCCAGTACACCTACCTCTCTCTTCACTCGTTGGTTACCGTCTGTCGACTTTCTCCAACCTGCCGTCCAGAATGCAGCAATCGATGTCCTCTCAAGTACAGTTGCAAAAAATCTCATATGTGGTTGAATATCAACATAGATCCTAAATGATTACTTTTACCTGTATTACTGGTAGCAGTATATACAAACATAGTGTTAATTTGATATCTACGTCGAGAAGCTTGGTCTAGAAATGGTAACAATATAAAAGTTAATACCAAGGTGAAGTCAATGCGGGGACAGGGCATGTCTTTTGCTTCTTAGTATACGACCAATCACACACAAATTGGCTTGCACTTCTGTGCCTGATTGTTCCAGGACTATCACAACGCCACTGAAAGCAAGTATTCATGAGCCCCTAAACACCTACCTAAGATTCCTGCACTCCAGTTGAAATGGATGTAACCTTTTTTTGTTATCTCGGATATTTTTAGCTTATATAACAGGTTGCAGAGTAGCTGCCACCTTGATATCCTGTTTTTTTTCATACCTACGGTGTTTATGAGCTTGCCTTTTAGTCATTTAAGAGACCAGCCAAAATGTCTCACTCGGGGTCAGGTAGGCTCGAGCGAGCCTACAACCTCCAGCTCACAAGGGAAGTCTATTGTGAGACTTCCCAACAAAAGTCTTTAGTGCCCGACAAGCTACCCACTCGGCCACCAAGCTGGCACCGTGTGTGTATTGGAAAGAAGGCAAAAGTGCTCCATTTTTATAAGCATGATAGTGGGTCTGAGGTGTACACACTGATTGCACCTTCAACATTGGATATTAAGGTCACGAAGTCATTGTTAAGTAGATTAGTTTAACATTTCCGTAATAAAAATAGCTTGATATCATTACAAAAAATTTATTCAAGCCCCCGTTTTGATTGAGTTATAACGCTCTTGATGATTGCCTTTCAAAATTATAGCTAATTACATTGTAGCGAGTTGTTTAACAGTTTATCAAAAGAATAACTATTCCGAATCAGTCCGACTAAGGGATTCTTCACGTCCACTAGAATCACCGACTCATGTTTGGCTGGCATTCGCAGTGTGTTCGGGAGTAGTTCAGTGGAATTGGCCTTTAAATATTACCCGATGCTTACAGATCAGACTTGTCCCGAATGCCCTCACTGCAGCAATATTCACCGAAGAGAGCAATTTAGACCAGAATGCTAGCGTGGTCAATATGCGAAAGCACCCAAGTATCTATCCATGTCAAGCCCCAAATATCGTCGTCTTTTCCAAATAATTGGTTGTAATATTAGGTTTCATTAAGTACCTGTTCAGGTAGGCATATCGTTGAATGCCTAATGAAGTTATTCGGTGAACAAACGGCGACAATTGGGAAACACGCGTCTCCCGTGTCTGTTGAACGAGTTGACCTTCTGATTATTGGAGAAAATATATAGACGTTTCATTCCAGAAATGAATGAAACAAGAGATTTTTTTTGATGTTCATTTGTCCAACCACCCTTACATCTTTCAAACTGCCACACCTTCAGAATTGTCCCCAGGAACGAATATTCCGTGCACTTATTTTAGAATTCCGTAGATTTTATTTTTATTTTTTTAGAACCACTCAATTTACCTAGGTTGCAACACGGCGCGGTGTTGTAAGTGAACGGTACACTGTTGTACCCTTAAGTGAACGGTACACTGTTGTACCCTTAAGTGAACGGTACACTGTTGTACCCTTAAGTGAACGGTACACTGTTGTACCCTTAAGTGAACGGTACACTGTTGTACCCTTAAGTGAACGGTACACTGTTGTACCCTTAAGTGAACGGTACCCTGTTGTACCCTGTTGTCTTGACCGGCGCTGAGTTACATAATGCAGTAGTGAAAGGATCTGTGTCGCACCATATTGAAAGGGCTCGTCCATAAGATGCCTAGCACTACCCTCTCGTTCACAACTTATGTTACAAATAAAACTATTGATAAAGGGTAGCCTTAGTGAGTTAGAATTCATTTTAAAAGTACGTAGCAATTAAATTGTATTCCCAGCAAAAAATCACCATGGCTCGCAAGGTGTATGTACTGCTCATTCAATACCATTTTCTCATATATTAAATATTCAACATCAATTGAAGTATGTCACAGGCTCACCTGTGCTCACTGGTGAGCCTGTGATCCTGCAATGGGCCAGTCATTCTCGGCCTATAGCTTGTGGCCAATGAGGAGGGAGTATGGACATAAGTTACATTCACTTTGTGTTCGGCAGTAATGTTCTCCGTCATGTTTAGCAAGGTATCGATCAAGCCAAACTGTTTAAGTCAAGGCAACGTAATATTAAGAGAACGGTCATTTCCTTGCTTTCCTTTACGTTTTGACCTTGAGAGAGCCCTGCTTAGTGTGAAAGCATTACCAGTGTTTTCTTATGGGCACAAGCTCAATGTGGTAAAAATTGACTGCACATTGATTCGAGTGACTTTTAAAATAAACTGAATGTAAAGACCACGCATTCATTTTCTCCTCCCAGTAAGTGCTTAAGGGTATACGGGAATGAATTATCAAAACAGTACCAAAAACACTTAAATACAGCAGTGAACGGCGCTGCATTACACCGCATAGTAGTGAACGGTCCTTTGTTCCATCATTTAGTAGTGAGCGGTCTGTGTTGCACCCTATAGCAGTGAACGGTGTTGTATTAAACCCAATAATAGTAAACTGAGCTGTATTGCGACCAATTTAGCGAACGGCGCCACATTGCACCTTATAGTAGCGGACGGCGCCGTGTTGCGCCCCATAGTAGCGAACGACGCCGTGTTGCGCCCTTTAGTAGCGAACCGTGCCGTGTTGCGCCCTTTAGTAGCGAACGGCGCCGTGTTGGGTCCTATAGTAGCGAACGGCGCCGTGTTGCGTCCTATAGTAGCGAACGGCACCGTGTTGCGTCCTATAGTAGCGAACGGTGCCGTGTTGCGTCCTATAGTAGCGAACGGCGCTGAGTTGCGACCTATAGTAGCAAACGGCACCGTGTTGCGCCCTATAGTAGCGAACGGCGCCATGTAGCGTCCTATAGTAGCGAACGGCGCCGTGTTGCGCCCTATAGTAGCAAACTCTCGCTCTCGTTACCATTCCCTACCCTCAACCCAAACTCCAACATCAACTATCCCGTCAATCCCTTCCATATATTATCCCCCTCCACCCGTTCTTTCCTCAAGCTCCCACTTCTGCTACCTTTCCCTCACCACAGCAACTCTACCTATCCTGCCAATCCCTCCCAAATATTACCTCCCTTCATCCGTTCTTTCCTGAAGCTCCCACCGTCGCTACCAGTCTCTAACCTCAGCCCAAAGTCCAAGTATACATTTCCCGCTAATCCCTTTCATATATTACCCCCCTCCAGCCATTCCTTCCTCTAGCACGGTTCAGCCATCCTCAGCCATGCCTCTCTTCAATCACCGATCTAAATTTATTTTTCCCCTTGGTTCTGGTCAGGCTCCAATGCTCCAACCCACCGTCAATAACAAAGAACAAAACCGAAAGCAAGGATATCCCAAACATACAAACAATGCCACTCGAGAATTAGCAACCAGATTCTTAGATAACAACAGTAGGAGTGTTACTGAAGAGCATATTAAAAATCTAAATGAGGGTGGCGTTGCTGACACAAAAAACAATAAGCCAGATGAACGAATGCCAATGCAGGTGACGGAAAACTTGCAACAACTCCCCAGGAACACCAACATCGACACCATTCTCAATGATTTAAGATTAAAAAGACAATCTACACTGGCAGACGGACATTGTATGATTCACGCGGCGAAAGGATCCTTAGTAAAACAAACAGGACTTAATGATGAAAACATCTTAGAGATGATAAAAACTAAAGCAATGGAGGAATCCTTCAACTACATAGAAGATTACGAAGCTTTCACTGAGTATAAAAAAGATGAAAGGTTCCTCTCCGAGATAGAAAATTATTTTGAAAACAAAGAGTACAAAAGTAGTTATGGTGATCTAGTCCCCGCAATTCTCAGCAACGCACTCAAAATACAAATCACAATCTTAGATGAAACAAACCCGGACATTGTAACAAAAACTGTAATTAATCCGACCAACCTTACGAGTGATGAAGCTGCTCAATACTCAATATTTGTAGCTAAGAAAGAGGACCACTATAGTAGTCTTGCACCAACCTACCCTTTGAAGCCACATATCGAAGCACAAAATATTGTAGCAAAGCGAAACAAGCATGCTGAAACTAATGTGCAATGTTCAAATAGGTATTCTCCTTTACAATACGACAATGATACATCCATACTCGATGAAGGAATGCCTCTGCAACCGTCCCAAAATTACACCAACTGTCCTGTAAGTAAAAATAAATGACTAGAGGCACAAACTGTTCAATCTGGGAGCAGCAACCACCCCTCAGCCACCACGTCTGTAAATACCCATCAGAACCTAAATAATATCGTGATTAAACATATAAACGTTAGAAGCTTAAGAACCAAGATGGATCACATCAAATGATGATGAAGAAGGACTCAATTGACATTCTATGTCTGACTGAAACCTGGCTGGAATCAGACATAAGCTCTACCTTCATCGAGATTGACGGCTTCAATGTTTATAGAAAAAATAGAGAAAGGAAAGGAGGTGGAACCGTGATTTATGTGCGAGAAGAATATACCTCTTCCCAAGTAATGCTTAGAGACAGTAATGAAGTTGATGACCTTTGGGTGAACATCCAGGTGCGAAAAAACAGATCGTTTGTTGTTGGTTCTCTTTACAGACCACCCAAAGCAAGTGTACAGTCTTTTCAATACATCGAAGAAAGATTTCGTGAAGCGATCCGCTTAGGAAAGACGCTGTATATTTTGGGAAATTTCAATGATGATCAATTGAAATTGAAATCCAACAATATGAAGCCGATTTTAGACAGACTCTGGCTACATCAGCTCATAAAAAGTACAACAAGAATTACTCCCAAATCCCAAACTGTATTGGATCTGCTCATAAGTAGCAATCCGTCTTCCATTGTAACCACAGACGTAGAGCCGAATTCTTTCTCGGACCACCATGAAATAAACTGTACCATTAACATCAAAAAAAGAGAAGAAACAAGTATACAAAGTAACTTGTCGTTCAAAAAGAAATTACACCGCGGATAATTTCAGAGCACAACTAGTGGCAAACATTGAGATGGCTAAACCGATACATAGCACAAATAACGTCACAGAGCAAGCCCAATTACTCACAGACTATCTTCTTACATGTCTGAACGCGGTGGCGCCAACGGAAACTAAAACAATGAAAAGCGTGCCAGTTCAATGGATTACAGAAAAACTGCGAAACGAAATTGCACTTTAAAAATATCTCAAACGCAGAGCAAAACAAAGCACCACTTGGTTAGCATTATTTCGAATTCAAAATCGAAGGGTCAAACGAGAAGTCAGGAGGGCAAAAATTAAATACCATCATGAGGAACTAGAACAGTACAAAAACAATCAAAAAGAAACGTGGAATGTACTAAAAAGAATTGTTCTCTACAAAAAAAGATCACCTCACCTACTTATCCGAATACTCAAGCAGCTTCGGAAAAGTTTAACAACTACTTCGCTGGAGTTGGGAAACAGGTTTCGAAGAGGTGACCCAGGAAGCTTATCAAGAATGACAGAGCGATGTAACAGATACATGGAGTCCAAAAGCTCTGGATGGAGACAGCAACCTAGAAGCAAACGTGAAATGGAAACCAAAGCAAGTATCGCAACACGAAGTATAACGAGCTGTATTTGCCATGAGGAACACAAATTCAACAGGAATGGATGGTTTAGCCGTACAATATCTGAAAGACTGCCTTTTGGTTACCTTGCCTTATATCAGCACAGTTATTAACACCTCCATAGCAAGTGAAACTTTTCCAGAGATCTGAAAGCATGCAATCATCAAAGCAATTCATAAATCTGGAGACAAGAATGCACCATCCAACTTTAGACCAATCAGTCTTCTGCCGGTCCTATCCAAGATTCTTGAAAAGGTTATATCTAACCAATTGATCGATTACCTGGAATCAAACAAGCTGTTGAATGACTGCCAGTATACTTATCGGCGTGAATTGTCAACAGAAGACGCACTTATGAGCATCACTGAAGATCTGTACAAAAACTTTGACGAGGGGCAGATATCTCTGCTGGTATTGCTAGACTTATCGAAAGCATTCGACAGTGTAAGCCATACAGTTCTTTTTGGCAAGCTCCGCAACATCGGAATTGAGCCTACTTGGTTCGAAAGTTATCTGATGGATCGACAACAATCAGTTAAACTCGATAACGCAACTATGTCAAATTCGGCCACAGTTGCCTTTGGGGTTCCTCAAGGTTCGATACTTGGCCCTTTGTTGTTCCTGGTTTTTGTTTATGACATCGACTGTAAATTACCAAAAAATCAAGCAAAAATGGTAATGTACGCCGATGATGTTCAAATATTGCTTTCCCTAAAGCCGTCGGATCTGAATGCACTGAAAGACGACGCTGAGACAGCCGTAACTAATCTGAAATCTTGGTATGATAAAAATGGACTCAAGCTCAACTCTGAAAAAACAAAATGCATCTTGTTCGGCTCAAACCCAAAAAGAAAAGCAGTTCCAATAAATTTCTCTATCAGTATAGGCAAATCTGACATTCCTGTTGAAGATAAAGTTATAAGTCTGGGAGTATGGTTTGATCCAGATCTTTCCTTCAACTACTTTGTGTTCCAAGTTGAATGGAAAACTTTTGTTCCTAAACTCTGCAAAAAAAGGATTGGACTTCGAATCAAGATTGCTGATTGTCCACGCTTAAGTATTTTCTCACATTAACTACTGTCTTTCAATTTGGGGTAAATGCACCAAAACTCAAAGAGAGAAAGTGCAACGTTGTATAAATTTTGCGGCAAGAATAACATGCGATGGTAGCCACAGAAAACGAGACCACGTAAGTTCTCTCCTCGAAAAATTAAGTGGCTCAATTTTGACAACAAACTGGCGCTCCATGAGTCGATCAGAATTCATAAAAATCTTCTAGAAAAACATTCACCCGGCAGCCAAAGACTCATTTACTCTCGAGGTGAAAAGAACAATCGATCCACAAGGAATAATGATACTCTGCACGTTGAACACAGGAAAACAGAAATGGCATGTCGAGCTTTTTCGATCACTGGACCAAAATCCTGGAAAAACCTCCCAACAAGCCTCAAGAATCTTGAATCCAACATGTCCTTCAAGAATAGGCCTAATGAACATCTATTGGCCGATCAATTCACAACCGTAACTTTGCCCACAAACACAAGCTAAATGCATAACACCAGTAACCAGAAAATGCATTCTGTTCTTGGGCATGTTCGAATTCACCACCATCATCCCTCTCAACATTGAAACACCATCTAATCGTTTTTACTCTGACGATACATATGTTTTCTATGTTGCTACCGATCACAATTATCTTTGCCAATTACCATAAGTGGTAACTAGCGTTTCGTCTATTTCTATGTTTTAAATGTTCCTGTTCGTTTTATTATCATTAAAATACAAACTCAGTTTTTTCGAGGAACGATAGGCAGCTTCTAACTTCGACAAATGTAAACTCGATTTTAATATCACTCATTGAACTGGTTCTACCAATTACCGTACCATTTTTGATGATACAATCATTGCCTTATAAGCTAATACTCTACCTTGTCTCCTCTATCGGAAGTATATTCATCCGACTTGTGTTCTCCAGCATTGGATTATTCTGATTCATTGATACTTAGCTGTAACTGGTTATTATATCTCCACACCAATCAACAATTGTCCCTGCCAATTACCCTTGCTGTTACCTAACGTCTCATCTATTTCAATGTCTCAATCCTTTTAAAGTGTGCTCTGTCTGTCGATGAATAATATGTAGCCGCTCTCTCACAGAAGTAATTTCAATACAGATATAAATAAATTAATGAATTATATCAATCACCGTACCATTTTTAAGTTGCAATCGCCATCATAAAAGGTAACATTGTTCTCTATTCTTCTCTTGGAGAACTCCGTCCATCTAAGTTTTGTATTCCCCCACTGAATTATACTGATTGTCGTCCGAATATGTATGTAGGTATGTACGCGTATATGTGTGTATTTGTATGTGTACATGTATATGTATTTGAATATATATGTACGTGCATGTATATGTATATTAGTATATTAGTATGAATATATAGGTGTTGGTATTTATTTAATGGTATATTGTGTATTCCATTCGATTCCATGAAGGACAAACCAGCCGCCAACTAGAGATGAGCTGCGATGTATTCATTAATTTTGGATTTATCAATCCCATGCCCATGAGTTTCTCACTTAAAAATATAGCACATATTGTGAAAACTGCTTTACAACACGAAGTAGCTACAAATCGACCGCCAGTAGATAGTATCTGCGCAAAACGCGGATGTGAAGGAATTAGATAGGGGTTAATTAGCGGTGGGCGGGGGGGGGGGTAGGACGCGATGCATGCAACCTTGACTCACCGAGCGTACGGGGTAAGCGCAGCGGAGGGCGGGCGGAAGGAACTGGTTTCACGCGGCCAGCCGGAATGCTGTTATATTTACATAAGGTTATTACCATTTCAATGCTTTTGCAACTTCAGTGCTATGTCCTCTGAATGTTTTTTAGGGGATATTTACATAAGTTTATTAGCATTTCAATGTTTTTTTGCAACTTCAGTGCTAAGTCCTCTGAATGATTTTTAGGGGGGATATTGACAAACATTTATAAGTTATTTTTTTTTTTATTGACAATTACATAATAATTTACAAGCTGTATTAAAGGTCAAGACTCCGCACATATTCTTCTTGCAGGATTGTTGATTTCCAGATACGTTCATGATGAATTTTTCAACCTTGATATCATTTCTTCGTCGAGTGCTATTGGAGAATCGCTCGATTATCT
>SDVV010015679.1:0-14462 GCA_016164225.1 Gammarus roeselii | reverse complement strand
TCGAACTGGCCATCTCCATTACAAAAAGCGACCGCCACCCTAAAACTGTTATATTTCCAGATAGTCTAAGTGTTCTCACCCAGCTGAAAACTCTGCACCTTGATCACCCTGCCCTTAGAAAAATGCAACACGACCTATTCACAATGTCAGAGGCGAGCCAGGCGGTCGAGTTTTGCTGGATCCCCGGACACGCAGGAATAAGAGGAAACGAACGCGCAGATTTCCTCGCTAAGCGGATGTCTACCCAGCAGGAACAATTCATCTCTATACATTACCGAGACTGGTTCCCAGTCATCAACTCACGCATAACAACACGATGGAACGACTCTAGGCAACAAAGTGGACAAAAGATGCTTGCAGTTAAACCATCCGTGGGAGAATGGGACACCATGTTTTCTAATAGGAGAGACCAAGTGTTCATCAACCGTCTATGCACGGGACACACGTGGATAACTCATAACCACCTAATGGACGTAGACATGAGACCGAACGCACCACCATGCCCCTGTTGCCACCAAATGGCAATAAGCGTGAAGCACTTGCTAGTAGATTGTGATGCACTCTCAGCAGCCCGACGAGCCTTCTTGAGCCCCCCGTACAACCTACAACGCCTGCTCACAGAAAAGGAACACCGGAAAAAGCTGATCGCTTTTGGAAAACACACAAGCCTCTACGAGGTAGAGAAATTTACTTTGGTACTTTGTTAGACCTACTCCAACTGTGTTTAAACCCACTGTAATTGCGTTTAAGCTGCTTCGAACCTAAGTTTAACTTACTCTTAATCTATGCTGCACCTACTTCGCCACTCACCGATTGCCCTACGGGGGAGTCTGCATTAACTTCGCGTTGGGACTCCGGTGGAACATGGAAGCAAATAATAAATAATAAATAAACGGATCTCTTTCCTAAATAAGTCGCATTCTCAGACAGTCCGAGTGCCCTCACCCAGCTTAAAACACTACACTACGAACATCCCGTTCTACATAAATTGCAGCACGATCTCTTTGTGATGTCCGAAATAAGAGGAAACGAACTTGCGGACTCGCTTGCTGACCTGGCATCTACTCACCATGAACATTTTTTTGCAATACATTACCGGGACTGGTTCCCTATCATCAACTTCCATATAACATACCGATGGGATGAAATGTGGCAACAGAGTGGACAAAAATGTTTTCAGTCAAACCCTCAGTCGGAGAATGGGAAACAAAGTTCAACAACAGCAAAATATCAAGTGTTCATCAACCGCTTGTGCACGGGACACGCGTGGATAACTCACAACCACCTGATGGGTGTCGACATGGGACCAAACGTGCCACCTTGCTCCTGTTGCCAGCAAGTGGCCATCAGCGCGAAACACTTACTGATGGTTTGCAACGCTCTCGCGGTAGCCCGACGAGCCTACTTAAATCCCCGGTACAGCCTACAAAGCCTACTCACTGACCCAACCTACCGTAAAAAGCTTATCGCTTACGGATAACACAACGGCCTATACACAGCTGTCTAAACCCCAAACCCTGTGCAAGTGAGGCGGTCTCTCCTCTCCATTACACACAGAGATAACAATACATTTACCTAGATTCGCGTTAACTCTTTACTTTCTTGTACGCGCTAGTTCGCGAATATGCCACAGTTCAAATATGTACTTGGTTTCATTTCGACAAGACTATTTTCGCACGCGAAGCCCTACGAACTTTTCTGAATCAATGACGGTCGCGCCCTACGGGGGAGCCTATTATGACTCATGTTGAGGCTTTGGTGGAAATGATGTTCAAATCAAATGAAATCAAAGCAGCATTTTCAGTACCCTGATAGCCAATTGCCGCTACATAAGGTCACCTCCAAACTTCTCTGCTCACCATATGTTCGAACAAGTTTCTGATCAGCAATTTTGTCTATGAGATGGAAAACGGCCACGCACAGTCTACAATACCATTCAAATAATCTTCAAACAACTCATAAGCCTTTAGTCAATTAATTATTGCTGACTTTTGCACACGTTTTCGAACGAAAAATCTCATTCTGCTCGAACACTATAGCATTTTTTCGTTCTTTGCTAGTGTAAAATTTCAAAGACGCCTTCCTAATTCCCACACAATGCAGATTTTTTTTTCATCATAGCAGCTTTTGCTTTCTGGACATTGAAATAAGAAGGCTTGTTTTGGATCATTATAAGCTTTAGCGACACAGTATAGATGGCATGAATACGTTGGAAAACGTCACGCTTGTTCTAGCCACTATCTCTAACATTCCGAGATGAATCGGGCACCTTATAGCTTGCCGAACACAAATCACGAGCAATAATTATTTGTTTAGGATGGGCGTGAATGTATTGACGCAATGGATTAAATGCTCCTAATACTAAGGCTCCCTAATACATAAGTTTTTATTGATGCACGTAAATAACAATTGTTTTTCCTTGCTATAAAACAGAATATTCTTGTCCACTGCCACAAGTCGATGATCAAAGTAAAGAGGGATACACACACTTTGCCTAAAATGAAAAAGAGAGCAACAAATAACCCTGAAGAGAGCTGAAACGAAAACCCAAATAAAATATCTGAAACCTTCTATTTGCAATGGTTGGAAAATACACACATGATGATGTGACGGGCGGCGAACGCACCGAAGTACTTTCAGGTTCACAAGGAACCTGGGACAGAAAAGAGCCAACTCGACGAACAACCATTCATTAACAATATACCGCCTACGCAGGAAACATGTTTCCTCACGTCAACAAACGGAGCAGATATTGTCTCAGACATTTATTTACCCAAAAACCCAAACTCCAACGGGCACGATGGTATAACGTGGCAGTAGTTAAAAACAGGTTGCCATAAAACCGCCATACCTCCAGTTCCTTTCCAAATTTTCAAAGAAAACGGTCAATCGATACTCGTCCTGGTGAACTATTTTGACAATTCGACAGTGTACACCAATACATCAAATTGAAAAAAAAAATATCGCAACTGAATATTCAACTTTACTTGTTTAAGCTACCTCATCTACCGGTCCTAATCCGCTACGAGGAGCAGAGAAATGATCTTTTCTCCGAGACCCGCAAATATTAGTGTCCACAGAGCTCGGTTATCGGACCAGTGCGTTTTTCTTGTTTGTAAATGCCATCAGTTGTGGATGTCCAGTTGACAATGCAAAAACGACAATATATGCTGATGATGTTCAATTGTTGTTCATTCGAACGGCCAACAAATGACAGGAGATAAAAGAAGATGCAGAAGCTGCGTTAATCAACTAACATAACTGTTCTACTTGAAATATGACTAAATGTATTGCAGATTAAACCAAGTGCATTATTGTGAAATCAAAAGCCAGTACATCTAGAGAACGGGACAATTTAATTGCTGACTGTTCGGGTGGAAAAATCCCTCTTGAAAACAGTGTCGGCCTTTAAACACTAAGTGGGAAAACTTTGATGAGGATTGAATTTGACACTGACGTTGACAATCATGTCAAAATGCAACTCAATATATAATCAGGGCTTCTCATAATCAATTCACTATTCTTTCACATTCAAATTACTGAGCGACCATGTGCGGAAAGTGGAAGAAAACGCTGCCTGAACTTCACCGTAAATGGGGTTCACAACGGATATTTTAAAAAGAGTGATCACGTGATCCTCCTGCTAAACAAACTCAGCTGTTTAAACATAAGCGAGCGACTCGAATTAATTAAACTATTCGAGCTTACAAATTTCAGATTAGGCTGTCATGTCCGAAAGGAATTGTATTTCCAAACCGTATATGAGCAGCTCAGAATAGGTCAATCAGGAACGGAAGTGACATTGATACCTAGTTCAGAAGATCCCCGACTGGTGTAAAGGCGTTTTCAGTGTCAGGCTCAAAAATACTCAGCAATCTATCAGCAGACGTTAGATATTCAACCTATGCATCTTTGTGGAACAATAGAATTCCACGAGGCCTCTCGTGAAAATAGGATTTTATCATTACTATTATTCCTTTCTCTTACTTTTTCCTTCTGGGACAGAGGCCTTTCTGACCTGATTCCTGAGTAGTTTGAAAATAGGTAGTTATTTTTCTTGGTGAGGTAAGGCCGCAGCTACTGCAGGTTCAGTCATGTTGACAGGAAATTGGTGGTTATGTCCAATTTCGCCAAATTTGCCACAGCATTGTTTCTCTTTATTTCTGATTAGATCCCAGCAACTTGAGGAGCTTAGGGATGTGTTTCTACACATCAAGGAATCAGTCGAAGGACTGAAAGTTTGTAAAGCCCACTGTTTAAAATGTTTCCATTAATTTAAAGTTTATAATGTCATATGATGGCAATTTTATTGAGCTGCTAAATTGCTTACCACCATTATCCCCACTTATATGCAAACTGGTCTGATTTATTCCAGCAGATTTTATTGACAAAACTTTGTTTGCATATAATTCTGTAATCAAAATCCAAATTAGATTGAATTTCAAGTGGAAATACTATTAAAAAAAACTTAGAGAGAATACATGAACGGATTTCTTTTGGAGTAGTGCACTGCGGTATTGCAGATAATGTTTTTTTGTCTATAAAAGCGAAACGTTTCTATTGGAGTTTGAATATTTCTTGAATTCTTAAATATCTATTTACTACCCTCTCCATCTAGTTCTGACATCTTTAAATGCTTTACTTAACCCATGAAGTATTTCGTAAACTAATGCCAAGCTGTGCTTCATTTTGTCCTCATGTGCGGTGTTGATCAAATTACTATTTTGTACAATTTTCTTTTGCTGTTTGCATGTATGAGAGGCCAAGGTCTTGGTGACCAAAGTTAGGTGTGTGTTTGTGAGTGTGTACGTGCGCTTTTTTGTTTGTCCGAGTAATGTTTGTGGTTGTGTTGTTTGTATCTCAAAAACTCTAGTTTTTATGAAGGGGCCGATGGAACATATCTGATTTATATGTTGCTTCAATAAATGATTTAATGTCGTTATCAGACGGGTTAGCTCCAATGAGGCACCTAATCAACTCCCTCCTCAAGCTGCGTGATGGAAGAGTTGCATGTCTATTCACACAGACATCGTACAGAAAATATCTTCTCTATTTCAAACCCATTGCAATTTTATTCATACGTTTTGTTGCAGCTGCAAAAAAACTTCATGTGATTCCTCGAATATTAATATAACTTGTTGCCTGCTCTTCCAGAAACTTTTTTTTACGCAGCCCAACTAGCGACGGATGAGCTTATGAACTAAGTACTAATATGGGAGGGCGCTGTCTCTCCTAACCCGTTTCGTTCGGTTTAAAAAGTCAGATTGGAAAATGGCGAACCATAGGAAGTATGAAAAATCATGTCCATAGAACACGGATGAGTGACTTCGTATTTCACTTTATCAGTGGTTGACTTATTATCGACTACAATCAATATTATAAAATATTACGTTTACACATTAAATATAATTAGTTTGAACTGTTATTTGTACAAACGTATGAAGTTTTAAATAAATAATCGCGGAGGGTATCTAGTATCTATACAATTACTATACATTCGTCGTTGTTAACAGTAGCAGTGGACCTTTATTTCACTTGCAAGGTATTTACTAATTATTTAGAAGCAGAATTACCGAACAGAATCTATCATGGATGAATACGTGAAGACAATATCGAAAAAAGATTCTCCATTGCTCAAATATGATTAAGTTTATAAGGGCCACAAATGCTTCAATGAATCCCAGATGAATCAGGAATCATCTGTTTATATTCATCGCAAGCATCAAAATAAACACTGAAGGATGGCCAGACTATTGTCTCGATGATCACAATATTCAGTTACCAGCTTATGAATGATGTACTCACAGCCTGAGAACAAAGTTTCGCCAAACTCACGAATAATGTGTGACGAATTTCCGCAAAAAAAAATATAATCTTTTTCTATGATGGTACTTGTTTTGTGGTTCAATCAATTTGCCTCCTCCTACCCAATATAAAATGAAATCGTACCCATCACCACATGTAACAATACATAACATTGCAAGTATGTTGTAAGGGATATTTTCGATATTTCTTTCACGTGACGTCTCTCATCTACCTGCAGTCATAAATTCCTATACCTTCGCACGCAGTGAGAAATTCTTTGCTTTCTTTCCTTTCAGTTTTGGGCGGGTGGGTCAAACGGACCCCATCCTCTCGTACGAACCTGAGCCCACTTTCCCCATTCGTACGTTTGGCATGCTCGGCCTCTGGACTTGTTGCAACAACTTCGGTTACTGGAGCTTCCCCTCACACCCTGAGTTCCACGAACACGGACATAATGGCTACTATGCCTAATACCAAAAATGTTAAACCCGATGCGCAAGGCAACCTGTCAGCACATCGAGGTGATGAGAGGGGGCCAAAACAATTGAATTAGAAACTTATGTTGATGGCATCACATGATCAGAGGTTTGTAAAAACATTTTCCTTTGTGTCGCCAAGTTGTGTTGCCTCCCGTTGCCGTGTGAATGATGACTCTCTCTCCATCGTGCCCGTAAAGAGTTGTAGAAATAAACATATCGGATATGGTCTGAAATTAATTTCAATCTCAAAATAACTTTGATTCTGAGCAATTGTGTTATTTGGAATTAAAATGATTGAGGGAAACGTCATGGAACGCTGGTCAATGATTTTCTTTCGAAGTAAAACTTTATATTGTAAATCATGGAAAACATTGGATAAAACTATATTTTGCGAATAGTGACGTCACAAGTAGCTGTTTTCATTTCATCTAATCTCATGAGTTATACATGTATTTAATTAAGTTGGAAGTTGAATTTGATTTTGCTGGTAATAAACGCAGACAATGAAAATTTTTCCACTCAAATGATATAATTATTAGACTATCCACTCGTTGATCTATTGCTATGTCATCTCCGTGTTAGTTCCGTCTTCACCGTTTATTTCCTAAGTCCCCCAAAAGATGGAAACCTTGGCTTCATCGCTCGCCAGAGGATGTGGCATCCAGCCATACTACTGCCGCTTCCATCCCTTCTGGATTTCTGGAGTTTTCCTTACTAGCTCTAATATAGCACCGCCAGAACCACGTCCGGCGGCAGTATATTGCTTGGTAGTTCGCATCTAGAGCCTTTAAAAGCGACGATATACGACAGGCGAAAATTTGTGATAGGCACACATGCAGCTGTGGGCAATGGCTGAAGATAATGACCGGACTCGAAGTAAATTGAACTTGTATCATCGTGGGTGGGATGCTATGCTTTCACGCTTTGTGTTCACCATTCATGCAATGCCAATGAATGCTTTTTGTATCATTGTTCATGCTTAACAACGTGCGATCTCGTTACAGGGATGAATTAATTCAAATGCAAAAATATAGTGTAAAGGCTCATGATAGCAATTTGTGATTGGTTATTGTATGATCGGAAGAATGTGTCTTATAATGCCTGATTCAAGAATTCCACGTGTAAACTCTATTTTAATTAGCATACAGACATAAATCGTTCTTGATTCCTACGCCAAATCTTGGCCATCAGCTCCGTACATATCTAATCCACGGCTGATCAGATGACGGAAACAGGAGATTGTTGGTGGGTGTGCTTGTTGCTACGTCGTCATTACTGGGTGTTTTCAAAAGTGTTAATAATAGTGGTATCACAGCTACTGTGTCTCCTTGACATCTTCTGAATGGAAATTCAAATAATTGTTGTTTTATTGATCGTATTATTTAATCCACGAAGGCAAGTTCGTTAGCGTCCATGGTTTCGATTGGCATGGTTGCCATATAATAATCTGCAGTGCCATGTGTATATTGGAGTAAAAAACATACTTTTAATTACTTTATCTGACACTTTGTATTAAAAAAGGGCATTGGATACACCAAATAGTTATATAATGAGTTACTAGAACTTTGCGTCCACGAACGGTCGCCTGGAGAACTGTTCAGGAACGATCTATGGACTTTATTCAACTCGAATTAGTCGTTAATCGTGTACGTCAAAGAATCACTGGTCCAGCCTCGGTAATGATTACCGTGTTTTACATTAGTTGGGCTATATGGGATGAATCTTTATTTGCAAAGATTGTTTCCATTAAAATTAATAAGGAGGTCCAGTTACGGTATAATATTAGTTAGTTTTGCCATGTACTGTCATTCATTTCGTACCTACACCGTACGATTTATCCAGTGCTTACTGAAAAAACCAAACAAATATTTTGACACAAATATCTGTATTTATTAAAGACTGAGTATGTATTCCAATTTTGCTCTGTGGACACATAGCAAATATAACCAGACCCCAATGCACTGGTTCTGGGTTCATCTCCCCTACAACTGCTAATGGGTCAATCCCCTCCAATCGTTCTCTTCAGTGGCTTGTTTTGAAGAGACAACGTTTATGCGAGGCGCATCAGGAGCTCCCGCAAAGACTGAGTGAATACGAAGTGCCATGTTTTGACTCTAAGCGTCGGGTAATTAGAGAGAAATTGAAAGGAGGTGACGCTTTGAGGCTTTTGACTGACTCTAAATTGATCAGCGTTGCTGTCTTTGCTTTGGTAGCCCAATTTGTTCAACAGCATGCTACATCGAATTATTCATCGAAATATGTTAAAGTATTCCTCGGTTTCATACATTCAATTTAATCGTTAATCTAATTCACGAACATACCTCATCGTTCATGAAATAGTTGTAACTCATTCCAGTCAAATTTTTTGAAGAGTATATCATTTGTTTTCGGTTATCGACAGACAATTTTAAAGAGGACGTCTAGTCGACATCGCGATTGTGCGCACTTGAAACATTGTTCCGATGAGGAACTTGTTAGTGTTTTTGGGTGATGTTCTTAAAATTCCGATGAAAACCAACATTAAACGATGATATTCTCCAGTCGTTGTCTTCGACAGTTATGAATCATGCAGAGAGTTCATTGTGCACCAACGTATTTTTTTTCTTTACAATGAGGTCAAGCGCCTGCATTACCTACCGTACGTTTTTATTTCTATCATTTATAATTATACACTCCCAGCGTATCAATACCGCTGATACACCTACGGTGTTTGATGAAAAGGGTGTTGCAATGGCAGGGCGTAAATCACTTTTCTTTATATCATAAATGACAGTAGAGTATATAGTGCCAAAACTGCCCAAAAATATAGAGGTGCCAAAACGGCCCAAGAATATAGGGGTGCCAAAACGGCCCAAAGATATAGGGGTGCCAAAACGGCCCAAAAATATAGGGGTGCCGAGACGGCCCAAAAATATAGGGGTGCCAAGACGGCCCAAAAATATAGGGGTGCCAAAATGGCCCAAAAAATATAGGACACCAAGAATGCCCAAAAATCATAGGACACCAAATATGCCCAAAAATAGAGGACACCAAATATGCTTTGTGGAGGAATTAGATGGGTCTTAATTAGGGACTACATATATGCTTTGTGAAGGAATTAGATATAGGATGACGAGATCTTTGAACCGACTATCGACTGTAATTGTTATGAAGTATGTTATTTGTCAATGTGTCTGACTCAAGCGCTATATCTCTCACTGTTAAGACATTGATCTTGTGGTCAAGTTAGTTACTGATGGTACATAGAGATACCATGAACGCAAGTTTTTTTGTGAGTCGGCCGATGTATTTGTTAGGATGTATGTTATTTGTTAGTGTGTCTGACTTAGTCGCTGTATATCTCGGACATTGTAGTTATATGTTTATTTAGTTCTATTCTGGTCAAGTGAGTTACTGATGGTACATAGAGACTGCCCGTGACGGGTGGGGAAGAGGGGAGGGGTTGACCGGAGTCAGGCGGTGTCCAAACCGCGAATGGTAAACAGCTTGATGATCTTTATATGTCAACAGTCACACAAGGATCTTATCTCGAGATATATGGTCCTCTCGGAGAATTGTTTTTCCTACGGTATCTTTCAGTTTCCTTTCGGTATCTCATTGCTTTTATTTACGATTGCTTACGTACGAATTATAAAGATGTAGGTTATTAGGTCTTGTCAACGCTACATATGATTGTATTGGAATATTTCGCACGGTGTGATATAGATTACTAAGTTTGTTATTGATTGACTCATTTGAATAGAAATGTTTAATGCTCAAACCTGAATTGTTAGGATATTCGATGTAGTTATGCAAGAAATATGGGTATATATTAGGAGAGCTTAGCTAGTTGTGCTTTATTTGACTCATTTTTGGAGGTTGTTTGGTGGAGTTTTTAGCGGTGAGATGCTTGATACCAGCTTAATGTTGAATAATGGCTATGAACATTTATAGGTTATAACATGTTCATGTTGACGTGCTTGCATAATTTTTCACTCAAAAGTGTTTTCGGGACGGGTGGTAATATTTCTGTGGGTTATCGATACGACCGCAATCCTAATTATCTTCGTATTTGTTTTACGGTATTATTTCACATGAGTATTTAGTGTTTTGCTACCCTTAGCTGCTGGTCTGAGGCCTCGTACATGCAAGCAACATACTGTAACACGTTGGTTGCAAGCATATGATCTCAATCGGGTATTTGTTGGTCGTTTCGCTTTTCATTAGTACCAGCAGTCATTTGTTTGTTTCATCGTACAAATGATTTTTTTGTTGGGGTTCTTGGAGAAGTCCATGTATTCAGACAGAGACGATTACCGCTTTTTTTCCGTGTCAATATCGGTGTTAACCTTTAAACTGGAGACTCATGTCAGGATAATTATTGGTTATATCCATGATGTGACTTTGCTTGATGTTGTTCAAAGACTATGGGTAAATCAGATGCAAGATATCCTTTGAACTTTGTTTTTTTATCAGCGGTAGTTTGCTGAGAAGTGACCTATGCATCTGTATGGAATTTTCGTTATTGATCCCTTGCAAATGTATACTTTAACATTTATAAGACGATTTACTGGATGGAGGGGTCCTAGAGCATCTACGGTTTGGCTACCCTTCACCTAATGAGATATATTTATCTACGATAGCTTAGGGAGCTGTGTACAATAACAATTATATTAATATCTTTAATATTTTCAACGTGAGGCAAGAGGCGTTTTAGTGCATTTTCAATGCTAGTTCAATCGAGTTAAATTTAGGATATTGCAAACAAAGATTTATTATCTATATTATTTATATTGATCATCGATTTTGACATATTATATATACATATATATATATATATATATACATGGGATATCATTTTACGAAAACATAACTTTTCCACACCAAAATTCGATGTGAGTATCTTCACGAAACAAAAATTAGGACTTCGACCTCCCTCTCCTGTGTTATCTTGATCATTGGAACCAGTGACAATCTGTGGGTTCTTTATCAATGACGTAAATTTTTTCCTCACCTGAAGCTGTCAACTCGTCATATCGGTGTAGGATTTATCATCTGGGTGTTTTTTTTCCTCTGATCTATTGGTGTTCGAGACTTACGCCCTTAGTACACATTTTAGATGAACGAGGACCTCTGGGAGAAGTGTATGCAATACTTGTCATCCTATCCTTGTATCCAAAACTTTGTTTATAGTCTTCAGCGAGCTTTTTATAGACGCGAGCTTTTTATTATACTTCAGCGAGCTTTGTGACATCGAATCGTTTCAGATTTTCTTCTTGCTATTATCCACTTTTCCATTCATTATATTCCCGTAGATATCCAAAATATACCCAATTCTCCTTGCACTCAAACGTTTGGGACAGGATTCCCTCTTCTCATGCTTCATTACTAACATATTTGATATCAAAGTTAGTGATAAATTTGATTTTAATATGCAGTTTTACACTTCTTATACATGACCCCTTTCATTACCCCATTTGATAATTCGGTTTCCTTCAACTTGAGCATTTTTTTTCTTATCACATTTCAATATCACTGTCACTGATATCCATTTCACTGAAAGTATCCCACGTTTCCCTTATTTTCGTTATTTTCAATTTCGGTTATGGTTTGGGTCTTTCTCCACCATATCGATTTAGCCATTTTCACCCAATCTTCATACATTCTTAGCTTGAGTGTTAGTGGCACCATACATTTTTTTACGCTCGCGCCATGTTGAGAACTGTCTTCCTCATTAGTTTGATAGTCAAGTCCGGATTATTGAGTTCTATCAATACGCCCATAGCATCCTTTGAGGTCACATTTCCTCGTTCATTTTTAAGATTAGCCTATTCAAGATAATGCTGTCCTTTCAGATGTTGTCAAAGCCCGAATGTGGAGCTTGATTTGCTTAATTTTATCTCCGCACTGTTAAAATACTTCCAGATCAAACTGGGCGGCCTTTTTCTTCCCCGAAAACGGATCGCTATCTGAAGGAGTACAGATATGAGTCCAATTTATACATACAGGATCGTAGCTTCACTGCGATGGCCCATGTATGGGCTACCATGTAGTCATTTACACACATTTTGTGCAAAAGGGTTACCATACACTGCCGGATGCATCAATACCTTCCCAACCTAACCTAACCCATAGAACAACATCCCTTGCTATTGATACAAGATATTTCATGTGCATCAGCTTCATACTATGTTATGTTATAAGAAGTAATCAACCTATCCGATCCTAACCTAACTCATGTATGGTATTCAGTCATTGTTTTATACAATGCATAATACATTTCTACACCTGTCGCTACATTTTCGATCAATCCATTGCAGTTTGATACACACATCCAATTCTGAACTAGTAAAACATCAAAAATCTAATCTATCTTAACTTATGTACGATATTCAGTCGATGTTTTATACAATGCATAACAAATTTTTCTTCACTTGACTCTACATTTTGATCTATCCCTTGCAGTTTTGACACCTGATTATTTCTACTTCGCAATCAATCTCGACTCATATATATATAACCAGAGAGGTCAGATTTTCTCAACCATAGATGGATTGTATGTTACAATTAATTCATTTTTGTTTCCATCATACACACGGGATCTTCATCTCATACTAGGTCAAACACATTTTTTTTCAATATCTTCTGATATTTCATCCTTAGACGACTTGCACAGTCGATCTGCCTTTTTTCTTTCCAATAATTTTTTCAAACTCTTCACGATGACAACGTTTCAAATGTCTCCACACGTTACTCATCGATTCATGTTTATTCATATTTATTTCTTTCTTACATAGTTTACAGACCCCCATCACCCTAACTCTTTCGAACAATCGAGGACTCAAGCTATAGCCCATCCTTTCACAACAGAATCCCAGTATTGACTGAATATTTTTCTCATCAAACTCTGATTTATATCTCACCATTCTATCTCACATATACAGCCTTTACCCCGAGATAGGTTTATGAGTAGCGCTGCAACCCTTGAAATATATTCTCCTACCAAATTCATCAATTTAATCGTTTCCTTCGACCAACGCAATGAATGCAATTTCATCGCTTAACCTTTGAGTTGTAGGATATTATAAACAATGGATTTAGGATTTACCTTCTTCCATTAGTATCATTTACAGATCTTGCTGACATCATCAATGGCTTCTAACTCATTTTTTCGATTACAGCATGGCTTGTTCAGCCACCCATACCCATCATCACGATGTTTAGGTTTCCTATCAAAATTCATCATATAGTCCACTATATCTTTGTTGCGAACACCGAAGACTGTTCCGGTCCCTTGAGTCTACAAATTTATTTCTTCTTCTTCTTGAAGTTTAATTATTCGAATCTTCTCAAATTCATTGTCATTTTGTGTTTCCTCTATGAGGAATTCTTTCATATGTTCCAGGTTTTCTTTGGTTCCTAGGTAAAAACCGTTGCCCACCACTTCAACTTTATAACAATCATGATGATTTTCCACTCTGATCATTTCAATTTTGAGACTTGCTTTCTTATTACCCTTGAAGTTTGTTACATACGACTGAAACCCGTCAATGTCAGTTGCCCAGAGCCGACTTCCTCTCTCATTCATCCATATATGACTGTCATCTCCCACTCTTTTGATTCTTGTTCTACCCATTCTGAGATATCTGATATTTTCAACATTAGTCAATATTTGTTCGAACCGACTTAATCATCTTCGGAGATTTCTTCTTCCAAAACACGTAAACTAATTTCTGCCACTTGAATATTCATTGTTATCTATTTGAGGATGATCCGTCCGTTCCCGCTTGTCCTCCACGTGACACTGACTCTTATCACGTCATACAACTTGCTATTATAATGCGGCTGCAAATCTTTAAGCCTATCATCACTTGCTTCGGCGATCAATTACGTATGTATGTACGTCTATAGACCTGTATACGTATGTCCATGTCAAAAATCTGACCTTACCTAACATATGTACGGTATCTATTGTCATTGATATATACAATCCATAACAAATTAGGTCTACTTGACTCTACACTTTTGATCGAACCTTTACAGTTTTGATACACACTTCCAATTTTGATCTACCGAATTTTTCACGACAATTCGATGTTGTCTCCTACTTACACGTTATATGCAAATTCATTGCTTAGCCTTTGAGTTTTTTTAAGATATTATAAACAATTTAATTTAGGATTTACATACTTTTATTAG
>SDVV010015678.1:0-14462 GCA_016164225.1 Gammarus roeselii | reverse complement strand
ATATGCTAGCAATGACAGACCGTCCACCAATATGCTAGCAATGACAGACCATCCACCAATATGCTAGCGATGACAGACCATCCACCAATATGCTAGCAATGACAGACCATCCACCAATATGCTAGCAATGACAGACCATCCACCAATATGCTAGCAATGACAGACCATCCACCAATATGCTAACAATGACAGACCATACACCTATATGCTAGCAATGACAGACCGTCCACCAATATGCTAGCAATGACAGACCGTCCACCAATATGCTAGCAATGACAGACCATCCACCAATATGCTAGCGATGACAGACCATCCACCAATATTCTAACAAAGTCAGACCATCTATCAATAACTTAGCGCAGAGGCAATATCGTAACCAATGACGGACAACTAACTGAGTTTGAAATTAACATCGCATACTGTTCTTCGCGTCTAAGCTCCAAAGTTTCTAGGGTATGGAAGATCCTTGTTTTGCTGTACCAAAATAAGAGCCGGTCACCGCTCTAAGCCGAATATCGCACAGAGACCATATATCGTCTCGTAAAGGTTAAAGTTTTCTACTTGATTGGAGAGATCGATTATTATCTCTTTAGAGCGAGAGCAATAAGGCACCTCAGAGGGATACCCCTGGGGGTATCCCAGGCTCACCCGCCTTCCCGCAGCGTCTTCGTTAACCACCAAATTTCATTTGTCCCTTTATATAAATATGTTCTGATTTAACAGATCCCTCCACCGTCCCTCCTTTCAGTTTGTAGCTAAATCCCCTACCCTGGTGCACAAAGAAGTGAGCCCTCCACTGACACCGGGATTGGAAAAAATTACGTTACCAAGAAAGTTTATATAAAACAAAAAACATGCAACAAAAATATTAAGCTTTAAGTCTAGATATAAGATAAAATTTAAGTTAGTTTTAAGAACATATATGAACATACCTATATACTCTTCAATTTACAAGTAAAGAAGGCCTCACCTTCAGTTACCCAGAACCCCGTGTAGAAGCCGGGGATCAGACGATGGGCAAAACCGGGCCATGTCAGAGGGAGACTGGCAACCCCTCTAGGGCGTCGTACCTACACCCATCAGCGAAAATGAACGTCGAACCCTAAGAAGTCCCTCATCGACAGGAGACCTGACCCAGGTCGTGGTCGATGACACCTGTGACCGCTTATCGAGGTTGGATGCGAGTGTGATCGGAATGCAGAACGCCCTAGGCAAGATGAGCAAAATGATGGGCCTTCCCGAGCTGGGGACTGAGGACTGCTCAGCGTCCTCCGGTGAGGTCGGTGAACGCCTCACTAAGCTCGAAAACCTTTTTGCAACTATGAATACCCGACTAGATGAGCTGATGAAGAGGATAGAAGCTAGGGAACCCGTAACCTGTTAATGTGCTTCCGCCTCTAACCTCTCTGATAACATCGCTCTCCCCCCAACCGAAACTCATAATGCCCGAACACCAAGAAACCTAAAAAGGAGACAAAACACTCAATTTGATGACCACAACCTATTCAACAACGGCCCTTAATTCCCCTAACACCTAAAAATTACTTTCCATGTCAATGACAGACAGGATATTTGCCCTTATAAACTACGAGAAGAACTGGGCTCCATGACTGGCTGTCGAATTCTCAAAATCACCGCAAGCGGGGATGATAGCTTCACCATTAAAGTAGACACAAAACTTCCAAGTGACACAATACTCTCCAAAAACAGAATATGCAAAAAGCCTTGCAAAATCATACCACACCCAACGTTTTTCATGAGCTCAGGCCTGATTTACATTGAGGGTCTCCCGAATGATGAAGCCGACGAGTTCATCACCGGTCTCCAATACTCGTCCAGTAGTTGAAACGAAAATCGCACCAAAAACAAACCGAAAAGAAACACCTGCTTAAATTCAACTGCCCCACCCCACTTAACTACATAGACATATCGCACGTTGAGGCTCTGGTGGAAATGAGGCCCAAATCAATCAGTCAATAGACATACCTTTCTCTAACGCCAAAACCAAGGTTACACCCTTCGGATGACGTCCTTTGCGATGCGATAAATGCCAGATAATTTACACACGAACACAGATTGCCACGGTAAGCAACGATAATCACACTGCTCGCAGGACGACCACGACAAACAGGACGATCCCTCGTCGTGCCCATCCGAGAATTTCACTGCCTTTACTGCAAAGTAAACGGCCACGTTACGGGACACGGAGACTGCCGCCAGGACAAGACTGAGAGGGAGATCCTGCAATACCAAATAGAGCACAAAGTCGGGCGACGAGAGGTTGCGGCCGCGATTCGCTCCCTCCAGGCTGACCCTTCACCCAGGAGAAAAGATCGGCATCATTCCCTACCCGCTTCCTCATAACGCTTGAAGATGGCGGTGTGAACAAAGTTGCTCCCTCAACGAACCCAGTCACCCATTCACCCATTCACCAATCCACTCTCCAAACAACTGGGTGGTGAAAAACCGGAAAACGTAAGCAGACAGGCAAGGAAGTATCTGGCCCACGTCGTAAGTATCGAGCATAGTAACGCTATACAATGAATTACCAAAAATAGGTAAACACAAAGTAACCGTCATAAAACATCCGTTCTTCAACGCTGCAAGACGAATCATATACACTTCCAACTACACTCCCAAAACTGACCCAAGTGCTTTAGCAGCAGGTTTAGCGAAGAAATACGGAGTCAACAACGTTTCCCTAGCAGAATGAATCAAACCACGAAACACCCACACCATCGCATATCAAATCACTTTCCCAGAACGTGACACACCGGAATTCATAGTAATCCCGGGCGAACAAGGAAAAACAAAAATATACCCACTGGTGACATGGCCTGCAATGTGTAAAAAATGCCTGGAATACGGCCACTTCATGAAATACTGCCAGCCTTGCATACCCCAGCGCTGCATGAGGTGCGCCGGCAAGCATACCCGAAAGGACTGCACAGCCCACCAACCTAACTGCTACCACTACTCCTGTATCTATGAAGCAGGTGACCGCGACTTCCAAAAGCTGATGGACCAAAAAACAATGATAATCATACAAAATGACCGCAGAGTCACACGATAAAAAGCCATCCAAATCTTTTACGACGAAAACCCAAACTGACGTAATTTAAACTAGGCCAAAGCAGTAAAATCTACACCTAAACCTACCCCCTCAAACAACACTTATGTACCGTCAACACTACCTATAACCGTGACCTCAACACCTCTCTCCAGTACTAACAATACCACAACCACCCCAGCGTCCGCCCTCGTAATAGAGGCGGGCGTCCCAAGCAATGAATCCGCAGTGCCCAGGAGAGCACTCGATGGATGCTGCCTCAGTCGACCACGAAGAGAGGTCCAATAACACGAAAACCAAAAGGCGAAGAGACTAAAACAAAAAGGCGAAGAAAACCAAAAGCGAAGAGACGTCGCGAGGTACGCGACGTCCTCTCGTCACGAAGCAAAGCCCATGAACCACAGCTCGCCTCGATCAGAACGTTGAACGACTTCTGAACGTCTTAACTGCGACCTCACCCAGCGAAAACCAAAGTGAGGTATTCAACTCTCTGCTAATATGCCCGACACCAAAACATCTCACAAGTGAGAACGATCATTGCCTGCGCGAGGACGCGTTGAAAATTTTCATAGAAGATCTAATACCCGAAACCACTGATTGACCGTGCACCATACTCGATTCAAATATCCCATCGACTACGACTCAGCCCATCATAATGTTTAAAAAAAACTCCAAAGAAGAGAAAACGTGCTCGCTCAAGAAGTAAACACATAAATAGTACTCCCTCCTCCTCCTCTGACAAGAGCTCTCACAGCCGAGAACGCAGTGAGTCTAGGATATCATGTTTTACAGAAAGCGGACGCTCTTGCGAACGTTCTCAATCTAAGACACCCGTGCCTCGTTGACACGAACACCACAAATATTCCTACAAGCTACGCGACCGCTTAAGACCATCAAGATTTGAGCGTGAAACATATCCGAAATAAACACGAATAGAATACTTCAATGGAATTGCCAATCTCCACCCATAAACATTTGGTGGTAGGCCTCCAGGAGATTAAACTCCGTGCAACCGCCACCTTCACAATCCCTCAATTTGTCATACATCGTCGTGAAAGTCGCAATAATGTGACTGCTCAAGGCGGAGTGGCACTTATGATCCATCAAAGCATGCCTCATCACCTCCTCTCTCTGAGAACACAACTCCAAGCTGTCGCATTGAAGATTTGTATCTCAGGACCAATTACAGTGGTATCAATCTACTCGTCACGAAACTACAATATCTCTGAGGCACTAATGACCGATCAGCTCAATCAACTGCATCATCCCGTACTCCTTCTTGGAGACTTCAACAGCTACCACGAAGTGTGGAGTTGCGTGAGAACAGACTCCAGGGGAGTGATAATGGTCAACACCATAGACACTCACAACCTGGTCCTTCTCAACGACAGACAACCCACTCGGATCACCCTCGAAAGGGAAACCGCCATCGATTTATCAATTTGTTCCTCCACTTTGGCACCCCAACTCCTTTTGGGAGTCCTGCCTTCAACACATGACAGTGATCACAACCCGGTGATCATCTCGCTCCTTACTAACCGACCAAACAATCCCGACGCACAGGAACTTCGATTCAACTACCGGGAAGCCAGCTGGGAGGAATACTCAACACATGTCGCATGGAACGATATGGAGGGCCTTCCCGAAGACATTTCAGAGAGCGACCTCGGCAAACATCTATACGAGAAATTTAAAGTGCAGCTGTCGCATGCATTCCCCAATATTTACCCTCAACCTTTTCCCAAAACGTTGGGGTGCCCGGAGGTACAAGAAGCAATGGACCGGCGTGAAAGGATGTGCAGGGAAAAGGGAAACTGCCGTGTTCCACAAACTTTGCGTGGAGAAGAAGAGAGAATTATGGACCCAATTAGTTAACACAATCAATCGTAACACCCCTCTTTCCCAAAGGTGGGAAATACCCGTCTGTAATTCGCACTTAACCCAAAGGTGGGTTAAGTGCGAATTACAGACGGGTATTTAGTATCCCAATGCTTACTCATACAAATGCTTCTGAATTTTCATTGACTGATCTTAACATTGACATCTCTGAAATTACAAAAGCTATTGATGACATAGGTAGCAATACTGCATCCGGACCAGACGACATCACAGCTGTTTAATTGAAACAATGCAAACAGGTACTGTCAAGCCCCCTGCAAATGTTGTGGAAGAAGTCTTTGGACACTTCCGATATACCACAGACCAGGAAACATGCCGCCATCTTCCCGCTAGTAAAAGGAGGTAGCCTCACAAGCCCATCGAATTACAGACCAATTTCTTTGACATCACATGTAGTCAAAATCTTTGAATAAGTAATGAAAGAACGAATAGTGAATTTTCTAGATAAAAATAAATGGTTCAACTCAAAGCAACCTAGTTTTAGAAGTAAGAGGAGCACATTGACCCAACTGCTGGAGCACTATGACAAAATAATAAATGCATTGTGTGATGGATCAAATGTGGATGCGAGTTATTTTGATTTTGCCAAGGCCTTTGACAAAGTAGATCATAGTATACTGCTATCAAAACTATATAACGCTGGTATCCAGGGGAAGGTTTACAAATGGATCAAAATCTTTCTGCAGGGCAGAACTCAAAGTGTGCTAGTGAATGGAGAAACCTCTTCGCCAGAGGAAGTCCTTAGTGGGGTCCCACAAGGCACTGTGCTTGGACCTCTGCTTTTCTTAATATTGACGAATGATCTGGTCCAAAGCTGTCCACATACATCAGTCTCTTGCTTTGCAGATGATACCAGAGTACTAAGCATTGTCAATGACTTGAGTGATGTAGAAAAGGTGCAAACTGATCTGAAAGAAATCTTCAAGTGGGCTGGTGAAAACCATATGCAATTTAACGAATCTAAATTTGAATCACTGAGATACGGAAAAAAATCATACCTAAAAAACAATACATCGTATAATTCTAGCAATAACACAGCTATAGAAGAAAAAGAAAGCCTGCGTGATCTAGGCCTACTAATGCAAAACAATGCTTCTTTCCATGAACAAATTGCAAAGGTCGAGGCCAGTGGCAGAAGACTGTATTCTTGGGCCATCAGAACCTTTCTGACTAGAGCTAAAAAGACAATGTTGACTCTTTGGAAACAACTAATTCAACCAGTCATTGACTATTGCTCCCTTCTCTGGATCCCACATAAGCAGAAAGATTTGAATAGACTTGAAGCAGTGCAAAGAAGCTTCACCTCTTATATTAGTGAGGTAGAGGAAATGGTCTATTATGAAAGATTAAACGCCTTTGCAATCCAAAGACGTTTTGAAAGATTCATGGTCATAAACGTTTGCAAAATTTCGAAAGGCTACACTGTCAATGTAAACGAGAAAATTGTAACGAAAGTAACCATGAAAAGCCAGGCAAGAATTGGCAGAATGTGTTGCTTCTAAGTGTCAAAACTGGTGGGGTCAAAGCGATGCAAACGGTTGCATTCAACAGCTCCACGTGCCGGGCATCCCGGTTATTCAACCGAATGCCATTGGAAATACGTGAGATCAAACTGGTGCCACAATTGTCAGCTACAGCAAACATGTTGAGGTTCAAGAGCCGACTAGATAAATACCTCAGCTGTGTTCCAGATCGACCGCAAATTAATGGAAAACTCACTGTGGGGACAACTCCCTGCTTAACCGCGATGCCAAGCCGGGATCCGACTGGCGAATGTGGCTACAAAATGCAAATGCTGATGCCGCAGCACAAGTGGAGAGTGCCCCACGGATGTGGGCTAGGTGGCAGTCACGCTGTGACCTGCTGTAAACAGCGAAGAAACTCCAAGTAAGTATCCAAGGTCACCCCGAGTGACCTATCCACATCTTATTGGACGGAGACAATGTCTATTCTTCATTTGCGGATATCGCGGATAATCTGGCTCATACTTTTGGCCAGATATCGCAATCAACAAATTACCCCGCTTCTTTCCAACAGGAAAAATATCCGAAGAAAAAGGGAGCATATTGACTTTACTTCCGCAAATGAAGAATTCTACAACAAACCTTTCTCCCTCCATGAACTACACTTCTCTATCGACATCACTCGTTAACCTCACCCGGGCCGGACCGAGTGCACATCAAAATGATCAAACACCTTCCTGACAATGCTCTCCAGCACCTACTAAATGTGTTCAATACGTTATCTTTGAACTCATTCTTCCCCGATCAATGGCGGGAATCCGTAATTATCCCGATACCCAAACCAAGAAAATGCGACAGCGACCCGCATAACTACCGTCCCATTGCCCTAACTAGCGTCCTATGTAATACTATTGTAAGAATGATAAGCTCACGCCTAGTCGACTACCTTGAAATGCATGCAGGTCTTAATAACATCCAGTGCGGTGGCCGTAAGCGCCACTCCACAACTGTCCACCTCGTACAACAAGAATCAGACATTAGACAGGCCTTCGTCAGAAGAGAACGTGTTGTTTCCATTTTTTCGACGATGAAAATCATACGCCACTACGTGGGAATACGGGATCTTGAAGGATCTCCACCGTTAAGACTTGAAAGGTCGCGTACCACGTTGCATCCACTAATTTCTAAACAACCGCACCTTCAGGGTCAAGGCTGGCGACACTCAGTCTCTGTCATATCAGTAAGAAAGGGGCGTCGCCCAGGGAAACGGGTTCAGTGTCACACTTTTTATCCTCAAAATTGATCAGTTAGCCGACATTCTTCCGCGAGACGGAAGACTGCTCTCATCCTATACGTTGACACTTACAAACAAGCTACAGAGACCCCAGCCTTGTAACAATTCAACATGAATTCCAGAAGTGCCTAAGCCTAGTCGGGAACTGGGCTTCCTTAAACGGATTCCGATTCTCGCCCCCTAAAACTATAAGAATGCACTTTACCCATGTGCCCGGCTTACACCTGAAACCAGCCCTAACGCTGCACAACCGACTTCTAGTATTCGAAAAAACGATACAGTTCCTGGGTCTTGTGTGGGATCCTAAACTCACGTGGCGACCCCACATTGCAGCCCTGGCGACGCTGGGAAAGGTCGACGGGACCTATCAAATCAGTAACATCCCTAAAGTTCGGGCCCACATGGACACTGGAATGACGTTGTTCAGAGCAATAATATGAGTGGTCAGGGAGGTGAACGCGAGTGTGCTTGGTCGTGGCTTGGAGCTGTTGGAAGCTAATAGGCAGAGTTGGCAGTTGGGCCAGCTGCTGTTTGCGGATGAAATGAAGCCAGTGACGAATTAAGAGGAGACGCTATGTAGGCTATAGTGTCTGAGTTTGGTAGAGTCTGTGAGAGGATGAAGATTCGAGTGAACGTGGGTAAAAGTATAGTAAAGAGATGCTCGAGGACTGTTGAGGCGAGCAGCATTAGTGTCCTCCTAAATGGAGAGTTGCTGGAAGAAGTTCAGCGTTTTAAGTATCTTGGCTCCCATGTGGAGAAGATTGAACTAGTGGGAATCGAGGTGAAGTCGCGAGTGAAGGAGGCGTGCAAAGTGCTGGGTGCACTGAAAAGTATAATGAGCTGCAGGACGTTGGGGATCGAAGCAAAGAGAGGGCTGTACGAGGGTGTCTTGTCCCAACTGTGCAATATGGAGCTGAGACTTCGGGGGTGAGAGCAGAGGAGTGATGAAGGTTGAATGTTTTCGAGATGAAATGTTCGAGGAGCATGACTGAAGTGTCACTGAGAGACAGGTGACGTGGTTCGAATCAGAACGGGGATGGTGAAGAAGTTGGAGGACCGAGTGAATTCGCGTGACCTGAGATGGTCGGGCACAAGGTGACGATGGATGAAGGGAGATTGGTAAAAAAATGAGATGAAGGCGGAGGCGAGTGGTTGCAGGCCTAGAGGGAGACCGAAGTTTGGGTGGATTGATGGTGCAAAACAGGCATTAGGAAGGAGAGACTTGAATATGGAGGTGGCGAGAGAGCGTGCAATTAACAGGCGTGAGTTGAGAATGATTGTGAATGGTTGATTTTTGACTCTGCTGTGATGTGCTTTCCCGCCCTTGGCATCGCGTTGTCGGGATGGTCGTGGGGGAGGGGAGGGCATCATGATGCGGCGGTGGAAAACCAGTGAAAACTGTCGGCCCTGCTGCTGACAACGGATCCTCAGACCGCACTTGTGACACAGAGTGTGTGTTGCGGGGTTACTGGCCGGACCCTTCAGCGCAGAAGGGCTGAGTTGTGTGTGAGTGAGCGTGTGAGGGTGTGAGGCTCTCCTTGCCGTCGGCCACTCCCATTTTAGGCGGATTCGACCTAGTGTCTGTATCTGTGTCTGTATCTGTTTCCTTGTACAATATACAGCCGTGTACGCAATCATGTATTCTATCACTAATCAGGGCAGATAGGCGCAGAAAGGAATCCTCACCTTCTGGAGTTCTTTTCAGTCAAAAAAGTCTACGGGGGGTTTGCACGGCGTGTTTCGAGTTGGTCGGCGCAGGTGATTGTTTGCAATTTGTGATATGTATCGAAATTTGTCAGTGTAATGGGTAAATATAGGCAAGTTAGCTAATTATTGCGCATCCAACGTTGTTAGAGAAACTTCAGTTGCCTGAAATGTAGCATTCATTGCGATTGTAATTGCAGGACATACATATTATAATTAGTATTCGTCCACCGCCGTTAGAGCATATTCAGTTGTCTGACATTTAGCGTTTTTTGCAACTTCAATTGCTTTACCTCAGAGTTTTTATGGTAATGACCGTAATTTACAAGATATTTTTCATTGATAATAGATTAATGAATAAATAGATGGTTTAGCACTTCCTTAGTAATTGCAGGTAGTATTAAACGTTAAAACCCCATATATGTTCGTTTAGAATGATAGGTGATTTCCGGACATATTCACGGTACATTTTTTGATTTAATCGTTTCTATGGGGTTAACTGTTGGAGTACCGCTCGATTAGCGTTTTGACGGGTATACTTTGACATAGATTATAGGTGAAATAGAGGCCTATACTGTCTTCTTTATAAGCGTTTCGTTGAATAAATTAATATATTTTGTGTGCACATTACAATGTTATATTGCAATCTAATTATAAATAGGGTATAATTATCTTGCACGGATGCATAGTAACTTGATTTGGGATCCCGTGGGAACGAGTGGGAAGTGGGCGGCCATTCACCCACGTAACGGATTCATTTGCTTAGTGTGTGCATGGTATATATATTGTTTTTACATGGATTTATTAGATAATTTGTGCGCATCCTCCGCTGGCATTAGGCCTCATATTAACATGTTGCATTCATTTAAAAAAAAACTAGTAAATTCATAGCAAAACTTTTGGATTTAACCAATTACGGGTAATAATATTTCTTATTATACAATATTTTGTTTATATTTAACGTTAACAGCGTTTTTTTCGCGATCTGAACATAAGTAGACTAAAGTGTTGAAATTTTCGTGAAGGTTCGCTGTTGATATAGGATACTACAGTTCTTCAGGCATCTATTTCATAGGTAAAAAGGATCGTTATTTATAGCAATCTACTAGAGATCTGTAATTTTTCAATTTGATTATTCCACTAAATTTGTTACAGTTTCATATCATGTTTAATATTGACATTGATCGATACCTCCCATTGATCGATACCTCCCATTGATCGATACCTCCCATTGATCGATACCTCCCATTGATCGATACCTCCCATACCTTTCATATTTTTATAAGTAAATTTAGTCATCGGTAGACTCCAGTATTTAAAATTATTAGCTATGATTAGATGTCGAAGTAGGATATTTGTTTGTATTACGATTATGTACGCTGTTGTATGCTTCTTGATCAATGCGAAATATGACTAATTCATGTGGAATAATACCGTTGAAGGAGGAATCAATGGAGATAGAGTTTTCGTCGGTAGGAAACACGCCTATTTTGACAATCAGACGAACAAACATTAATTCAAGCAGCTCGTTTTTGTGAGCAGATTTATGTAGATCAAGCAAGGCTGTAGATTACGGTATAAACTTTCAACACCATAATTTACACGAGTATACTACATAAATGTATTCATCATTGTAGTGTGTTAGAAGGACGTTACTTGGTTTTGCGAGCTTCAAACGTATATTCATGCCAACACTATCCAATTGACAACTATTGCTATCTGCTACACCAACGCTTAGAAGCCTCATCATATGTAAACTTCAAATCGCTTGTTTCCGTGCCGTATACTAATTGAGAACCCCCTTAGTTAGCACAGCCTGGTCCCTAGTTTGTGCTGGGACCTTAAACCGCACGTTTGTTTTGCTTGCAAAGGGTTCAATTAACGTTGACGTTAGAAGCTGTAAAGCCGGTCATGTGGCCTTTAAGAGTGAGCCCCCTGGCCCCTGGCGTGAGCCAGAGGTTTAATGGAGGGAAGGAGAAAGTCCCACCCGGGAGGGACCAGCACCCCCTCCAGAGTGACGAAGACTGAGATTCCGACGGCCAAGAACGTCAGCCTCTCCAAAATGACCAGCGCCACCTCAGCCGAAGATGACCGGAGAGACGACCGCATCAAAGAGTTAACCAGGAATGTCCAGGAAATCATAAATCTACCAGGTCAAACGACCGGCCTCTCTGAGCAGGAAGCAGAAGTTTTCGCCGCAGAACCTAGCGCAACTGACGACTGTCTAACGAGGCTCGAGGGTCAGGTCATGGCAATTTTTCTCCATATCCACGAACTCTTAAAGAACCAACAAACTAAAGAACACGCAACCTACGCAAGTACCTCTACCTCTACACGTCCGACAACAACTTCCACGACTCTCCATCCTACAAAAACCCCAACCGAGCTCAGAGGGCTCAAGGAGACAGCAATACACGCCATTTAATGAACACAACTTCTGCAACATTCAGTCATACATTCACCGAACACCTGAAGATCACGTTCGACGCCAGAGACAGACCGGATATTTGTCCATGCACTCTCTGAAAAGAGCTAGGCTCTTGCACTGACAGCCCAGTCCTGAGCGTCGCCACCAGCGGCGACAAAGGCTTTGCCATCAGAGTAGACACAAAACTTCAAAGTGACACAATTCTTTTCAAAACTAGACTCTGTAAAAAGCCATGCAAAATAGTGCCACTCCCGACTTTCTCTACAAGCTCAGTTTTGACCTACGTTTATGATATGTCGAAGGAGGAAATCGAGGAGTACATCACTGGACTCGTTTAATACGAAGACTGCGTTGTCGAAGCAAAATCGCACCATAAATCACACCATAAATCATACCAAGAAGAGAGACCACTACAGCCCTAATACTAAACTTCAACTGTCCTACTCTATCTAAATACCTAAACATTCCCTTCTGGGCCTCCAAAACCAAGGTTACATCATTCGAGAGACGTCCGATGCGATGTTACAAATGCCAGAAATACGGACACACGAGCGAAAACTGAATTGGTAAGCAAAGATGCGCATACTGCTCCCAAGATGACCATGACAAACTGGAAGATCCCCAGTCGTGCCGGTCCAAAGAACCGCACTGTCTTCACTGCAAAGTAAACTGACACCCTACCGGACATAGAGATTACCCAGAGGAGAAGACGAAGAGAGCGATTCTCCAATACTAGATAGATCACGGGGTCGAGCGACGAGAGGTTTTAGTCTCGATGCGCTCTTCCCAGAATGACCCTCCTACTCAGGAGAAAAGACTGGCACCATTCCCCTCCCACTTTCTCATGACGTTCAAAGAAAGTGGTTCAAGCAAAGTATCCTTTTCAACTAATCCATTTATAATGATGAAGTGGCTCACCGAACAACTAGGAGTAAAATCGAAAGAAATACAACGACAGGGAAAGAAATATCTGGCCTACGTCGAAGAGCGTGAACAAAGTAATGATATACAAAAGATTACCCACATTAACAAACTTAAAGTTAGAGTTGAAACACATCCGTCCTTCAACGATACCAAACGAATTATATACACCTCCCGTTACACACCTACAACCGCCCTCAGTGCTTTCGCTGGAAGACCGTCTGGCTGCGTTTCCGAAGACCGTCAACCAACAAGGATAAAATCACGTAACGCAAGTTCTACTGCATACTAAATTACATTTCCAGGATGCGACGCACCGGAATTTAAAGTAATCCCGGGTAAAAAAGAAAGAACCAAAACTTACCCAAGTGCAACAGGGCGCCAATGTGCCAAAAATGCCTTGAGTACGACCACGTCATCGCATGCTGCCAGCCGCATACACCCCAACGTTGTAGGGAGTGCGCCGGCGAGCACGACAGAAAAAACTGCACAGCCAGCCACCCTAAACGCTACCACTGCTCATGCTACCACGAGGCAGGCAACCGCAACTGCCCAGTATACATGGACCAAAAAAAAGAAAACAACCACACAAAACGAACGCAGAGTAACACGGAAACAAGTCATTTAAATCTGGAAAGACAATAACCCAAACCACCTCAAATATGTCAAAACGGTCAAATTGTCAAATAAACCAAACTCCCCCAACGACATCCACAACTTCAGGACAACATCGAAACAAGACTCAAACACTCCTACCTGGCTGCAGTGATTCCTCATTTAGCCCAGCAACCGCCTCTGCACCAAAGATGCACAGTCATAGAAATAATTTCTGCAGTGCCCAGGAGGACGCCGAGATAGATGCATCACCCGCAGTTGACCCCGCAGCAAGGCTCGCTACTTTGAAAACGAACAGGCTATGAGATGAAGAAGCCACCGATGCCCAGGCGTAACTGAACAAAAAGATTAGTAACAACTCTTAAATAACGGCCCGCCAGGATAAAAATCCAGAACTACCTCCACATGTAGAAAATGCGGCTCCATTCATAAAAAAAATGCGAGGGACATGACCCCCAGTCAACAAACCCAACTCACGAACGCGCCATCAGCGAGAGCGATGATCACGGCATCGACGACGGCGCTTATCTTGAAAAACTCATACGCGAGACCTCTGAACAATCAGTCATCTTGCCTGGCCCAAAAAACTCTTACTCCACGCAAGCCCCCACGCAGATCAAAAAGGCTAGTGCAGAAGAAGAGCGCATTTGCTCACGAAGCAAAGACAATAAGCACAAACCTTCGTCCTCCCACAGGAGCTCTCGCAGCCGCGACCGCAGCAATCACAGCAGACCGCCTTTCACCGAAGGCGGACACTCCCGTGAACACTCCGACCCGGAACAACACACCTCTAGTATACGAAGACACGATCAAATTCCTGGGTCTTGTGTGGGATCCCAAACTCACGTGGCGACCCCACATTGCAGCCCTGGCGACTCGATGCAAAAGGTCGACGGGGTTTATCCAATCGGTAACATCCCTGAAGTTCGGTGCCGACATGGACACCGGAATGACGCTGTTCAGAGCAATAATACGATCGCGCATGGACTGCGGAGCCGTTGTCTACGGATCTGCAGCCAAAACTACTCTCGACCCTCTCTCGACCATCTCTCGACCATCGCAAACAAT
>SDVV010015677.1:0-14463 GCA_016164225.1 Gammarus roeselii | reverse complement strand
AGTCAGTCCAGAATTGCTCCCTCTCCTCCTCACTCCTCTCGCTACCAGGTCCGTAAGCACTCACAAATGCCCATCTTTCTACGCCTAACTTAACTTTCACCCAAATCAATCTTGGGGACACCTCCTTCCATTCGGTAGCGCTACTAGCCAACCGATCACTCAATATCAAGACCACACCTTCTCGTGCCCTACCTTCCTCAACACCAGTCTTTCTCCCACTTACAACACCAAACTCACATTCGCCTTACCTTTCAACTTCGTCTCACTCAGCGCCAACATATCTAACTTCCTCCTCACAAACATCTCGCCAATCTCCCTCCTCTTTACATCACTCGTACTACAGCCACGCACAATCAGCGACCCTAACCATAGGGTTTGGAGAGGCGTGTGCCTCTCCTCCCCCCGCTCGTCTTGCCGTCTTCGAGGAAAGGTTTTTACAGAGAACTGGATTCCTAGCCCCTTCGCTCCGCCCCGTTTTGTCTTCTCCGACACGCTGGGGGTTGCGGTAGCGCGATTCTACTCCCGGCTACGGGGCGCCCCTTTAGTCGCCTTCTACGACACGCGGTGGATACGGTAGCACGATTCTAAGGCCCCGGCTACAAGGCTCATATACATAGGTGCATATAATCATATAATTTAGCTAGCTAGTAACATCCTACTTAGACTATACAGAACAATAACGACCTTCACACTCTGTAGTGGTCACTATCCAGCTCCTCATATGAGGAAGTGCAGCTTGTTTTTGGCCGGTGTTGACAGCATCGCCCCTACCCCAGCTTGCTAAAAATAACAAGCAGTTGGATCGAGCAAGAATGTTAATGACATTTAATGAGAGATTAAACTGTCACAAAATGGTATATTCATCATTCAAGTACCTTCAGTGACGATTAATCTACATATTTATTGGAGTAAACATTTCAACAAAAATGTGAACAATTCAGCATTGAATTCCAGAGAAAAAAGAAATGCTGAAGTGAATGCTGGCGGTGGTTTACTCGTTTGTAAATCATATAAATGGTTTTTTCAAATCAATTATTTTTCGATTTTAACCAGAAGTTTGATAATGCATTCAATAAGGTCTACTATCAATCACTATCACTTGTTTACTGTACCTCATGGTAACCCCTTCTTTTTAGGTGCGACAGATGATACTATTGTATCATCTGTCGCACATTGAACCTTCACTTATCTACGACATATCGTCTTACACTCTCCACATGCCTGCTGTATACCGCATTTCACCCATCAATTGTCTGCTGTACACCGTCACCCACCAGAAGTAGACGGGGAGGAGTTGAGGTTTCCAAGGGGTGATAGGGTTCACCTGTAATGGTTGAGGAAGTGGGCACCACACGGCCATCCAGTCATTCTAGGATAGACTAGGGAACGCCCTTTCCGAACTGGTGCACCTGAAACAGTCGTGTAGGTCACGGCGTCTCGCGTCTCTATTGCAACCGGCAGGCTCAATCATAATACCTTGGCGGTGCGTAACCTCAGGGAGCACCCGCGGGACAGAATCAATTTTCTCAGAAGTAGCATTCCCAACCTACTCTTGTCGGTGGGTATCCGGGCTTCCAGGCTGTACTCCGACCGTCGCTCCTTCAACACAGGAGGAGTTGGGTATAAGCCCCACAAATAAAAAAAACATTCTTGTATAACAGTAACCAAGACAAATAACTTCTGTCCTTGCTGCTGACTAGATCAATTTTTTTTCGTGTAACGGTGATTGGGAGGTGAAAGAATACTAAGATAAAGCCTTGACTTCACATCACAGAGTTCTTAAAGATTGTTTTGCCTCTCATGGACTTTTCCCGGAATTACCACCAAATTATCAGGGACGTCAATGGTAAGCTGCTGCATAATTTCGTCTGTGTATCGCGCTAAAAAGTTCAGTATCAACGCGTAATTCAGGTGACGCCTACAACCTCTGTACATAGATATGAAAATTTTATTGCGGTGTTTCATTATTATCATGACACTCTCATTCTCTGTCTGTCGCAACTGCAGCTGTGATGTTTCTGCTGCTCTTCCTCATTCTCTGGGCACTGAAATCCATGGCTGCTTTCTTGTCCCAAAGGTTGCAAAAGAGGCTCTGCAATCTTCGCCCAGCTTACCGAGGCTCACGGGACAAATTTAATTTTGGCCTGCAAAACGGTGTCATTGTCAGATGGCTGGAGGTGAACAAAACGTAGCATTGTTCTGCCGTTGGAAGAAAGCTGTGGGTGACACGAACTAGAGGAGAATAATTGGTATTAGACCAAGAAATATAAATAAATCGTCAGAGACTGCCTATCTCAGCTGTCATGGTCGACATGCCATGCATGGACACAATCCCTTCCACTCCAAGTACTCAAATAAACGAGCACAATTTGTTGTATTTTTTCAAACCATCTGCAATGCTTATATGTTGCAATCTTATTTGGTTAAAAATACTCGAACAAAATACATTTAAAAAAAAAGTTGAAAAGATCTTATTGGCAAAACTGGGAATTAGTAGTTGAGTAAGAATTTGAATACAGTATTTGTCCTGCACAGAATGAAGCTCATATCGAATACACAGCCAGCCCCGTCCTTACGCCTCTACACGCTCCTCCTGTATATTTTCACTGCCATTACCAAGAGATTACTCAGGTAATGGAGTACCTAGTATCCCCTTCCCTGTACTAGTCTTTAATGGCGTCCCTCGCATCCTCTTCCAGGCGTTAGTCTTCGAGCATTGCCAATCGATGTGGTGCCCGATTTATTTACTCCTTTGTGGTTCCCTCGTTCCTTTGAATATTCCACTGCTACTATTTAGGCATGAAAGATTCCAAATGCCATTATCGGGTTTTCTCCCTGCTACTTATTAATGAAGTTTCAACACAGTGGTCTTTGTTGCACTCTGGCCGTAAAGGCAGTGGCATTACAGTCCTTCTCTACGAGATGTCGTATCAAACAGTTTGACTGACAAATTCTTATCCGATGAGGATTTGTGCAAAGTTGTCTCCGGTTGTAGATGAGTTTAAAACCAATGCGATAACCGGACGATTTTTAACTAATTCATATTTAAATAATATTATTATTCGAAATAACAATGTTAGGAACCAAATAAGGAAAGGGATAATCAATCTTGTATTCTATTTAGGTAATAATCAACTTCCATACCATCACCATCCTGCAACCATTCACTCACTTATACCGACGGTGTGCATCCTGATACTTATGTCGTTACCTGCAATTAGCTCCTCCACCTCCTCTTTACCTGCGATTATTGTCCTCTGTTCCCTGCTGCTCCTCTTTACTTTTAGTATCATCCTGCTCCTCTCCCCTCCTCATAGTCTGCAATTAGGGCATATTACTACGTTCCCCTTTCTTTCCTTGTAATTAGTACCTCCTGCTCCCATCCTTTCCTCTTTTCCTGTGATTCGGGCCTCCTTCTCCCATCCTCTCCTCTTTACCTGCAATTAGTGCCTGCTCACCTCCCCTATTTTCCACCTGAAGTTAGTGAATCCTGCTCCCATCGCATCCTCTGTGCCAGCACTTACAGGCAATGCTCTCATCCTACCTAACTGCAAATAATGGCTTCTGCTCCTTTCCCATCCCCGTTGCCAGTTTTTTAGGGCTTCATGCTTTCCCCCTCCTTACCTACGCCCTGCTCCCCTTCTATCTCATCCTCCCTCTCCTCTCTCCTCCTGTTCCTTGCATCTCCCTATCTCCTCATAATTTATCAATGCACCTCCCACGCCTTCCTGGCGGCTCAGTTAACCTCATACGAAGAAGTCGGGTAGGCTGCTGACCGGCAGGGGAAGGCGGGAATCACAACGCGGAATCACAACCCGTGATCAGGGAGGCGAGCAACAATTACCGAGTGCTTGCAAATGATCGCCGGTGATAAGAGTTCAGTGAGTGTTTCGTGCAACGTTGTTCCGTGATATTTGAATGTCTACACAAGTCAATCAGATGAAACATTCTGGGTTCCGAATGCATTAACAGCGTCGTTGATGAACTTGGAGAGCTATGTTTGGAATACTGATTATAGTCCGGCGGGCGCCCTCGCAAACTTGGAGTGCTATGTTTGGAATACTGATTATAGTCCAGCGAGCGCCCTCGCAAACTTGGAGTGCTATGTTTGGAATACTGATTATAGTCCGGCGGGCGCCCTCGCAAACTTGGAGTGCTATGTTTGGAATACTGATTGTAGTCCAGCGAGCGCCCTCGCAAACTTGGAGTACTATGTTTGGAATACTGATTATAGTCCAGCGGGCGCCCTCGCAAACTTGGAGTGCTATGTTTGGAATACTGATTGTAGTCCAGCGAGCGCCCTCGCAAACTTGGAGTACTATGTTTGGAATACTGATTGTAGTCCAGCGAGCGCCCTTGCAAACTTGGAGTGCTATGTTTGGAATACTGATTATAGTCCAGCGGGCACCCTCGCAAACTTGGAGTGCTATGTTTGGAATACTGATTATAGTCCAACGGGCGCCCTCGTTGTGTGTTCACTGGATTATCATATTCCCTGTTATGAGGAAATAAACCCACTGTTGAAAGTTCAGGACTGGTTTTAATAGGTAACAGTTTGTAGAGTCAGACCCCAAAAGTACAGTGATCAAAAGAGTATCATACAAACGACTATACACTAATCGATGCTGGTTTATGACCACACTATCGGAAGCATTCGAATTCGTAAACAAGGAGAGAGGAATAGCCTCGAGGCTGGCCTGGGCATGAGAATATGTATTCCTGTAGCTAATTAATCACGTACAGACGTGGCCGGTAGCAACAGAATGACTGCAGCGGATTATAGGGAAGATTGAATGTTTTTGAAATGACATTGATACTGTATAGAAGCTCGCACATTTAGGCTGCGATCAATGTTCTTAATTAGTCGAGAAAATTAATAAACTGGTTCTTTATTTTTTTGATGAAACAAATTATCAGGAAGAAGGCGCTACATGTACATGATGATTAAATTAATACATTTACATGGAATATGCCTAAAGCACAACCATGCCTGTACAATGAACATCAACACGTGTACACACACGAAGACCCATACACGCTTGTACAAGTTCATACAAATAAATCATATCCTTTGTAATGAAACTGTTTTTTCGCGATCATTATGACATAAAATACATATACTGATATCTATAAAAATCTGCACAAATAATAGTTGAAAGGTTTTCCTAGTAAACGAGCTCTTGTAGGTTTTTCATTTCTGAATGCTCTAAAATGATCCCCGCCTGGTTTTGGCCGGAGATGAAAGGCCTTGCCTAAACAATTGGCAGCCGTAAGCTGGTCGTAATGAGGCAGCTAGTAATTAAGTGCCGGACAGAGGGTTCACTGAGGAGACGGAGCAGTTAAAGCAAGTATTGGTTTAGAAAGCAGGTATTGGGAACAGAGCAGTTAAAGTAAGCTAGAGTTTGGACTACAAGAACAGGGAACCTGTTCAGGGATGCAATAAAATAGACACAAGCAGTCACTCGATACAAATATAGATGCATGCCTTATGCTGATATTAAGATCATTGTTTGGATAGTCCGCGCAATACGTCGATATAGTTCATTTGTTTGCATGATATGTAACGACTGAAACAACCAGTAATTAGTTAACAGTTTCATCAATGAAACAATACGGAGAGAATTCTATACAACCCTTTTCTTAACAAACAGAAATCAGTTTTGGATCAACAGCCGCCTTTCTGATTGAATGCCAACAGCGTGAGCCACTTTTCTTTGACCTGGTCCATGAGCAGTCCACAACTACCTCTTGTTCATACAAGACTGAAATTACTTCATCTACGGCTTAATTAACACCTTAAACAGACCAATTATATCGTCGGAGTTTGAGTTTTGTTGTCACTAGAAACATGTCTCCTTTCTCCTACGCCAGCCGACAGCGATGGTAGTTTGACTTGGTGCATCAACAAGAATGTTATGCGCAACACGCTGCGCAAACATGATCTCGTCTCTAAAGAAGGTAAATTTTTAACGTTAGGAGTGGAGCCTCCTCCCCTTGCATTGGAAAGCCAACAGGATAGTTCTGTATGTACTTCAGCTTCCAGACTATAGTGTTCAACTATCCCTGGAGCCTCCTAACCTTGCATTGGAAAGACAACAGGTTAGTTCTGTTTGTACTTCAACTTCCAGACTATAGCGTTCAACGGTCCCATACCCCACCCTTCCCTCATGTTTGTATGCGTGTTAATTAATTCAGACGAGAACAATTAGCAAAGTTGGAAGCAGTGAGAGCCACTCACCACGTGGCCGTTCGTTAGAGGACAGGTTGCCGCGAGCTTAACTTGGGCCAACATTGCTCTATAACATTTAAATGGTTAGGAGCATCCTATATAAAGTGCAAGAATGTTATCATGATTGTGTTTATGTGTGCATATTTTAACATTTAAATGTTTATTTGAAGATGAAATAATTGATATCTACTTATAGAATCCATCTTCACCGGTGAAAAAAAATTATCGTAAAGGATACCAGCAAAATTGCTGTGAAATGTATTGGGTCGTCGTTGGCCCGATTCCCTTCACACATTGGTGCCGTCACGAGACCAGTACAAGTACAATATGTGCTCGCAAATCTATTTTTTTCTGTATTGCTGTTGCAATACATTTATATCAACTCCGAGGCATGGAGCTAGGAAGGAACTAGTTCCATGCATTTTTACATCCCTCTATAAAGATTAAAAATAGTACTTGTTCTTGCCTAAGCTTCTGCACATTTCTATTTCCCAACTTCATCTTCTCGGGATTTGATACCCCAAGTGTTCGTGACTCCTACTTTAAAATAGACATCGTCTGAAAGATCATTGATGATGATATTGTAAATTAAATTTGGCTCCTTGAAATACAAACCGGCGGCACACAAGAGATTAGCAGTGACGAAATAAATTATTTTTGTGTATTTGATAATTAAATTTGATATGCTATGTTCAAGAATTGAAATCCCATTGCCAGACGCTAGAAATAATTTATGTAATAATTATAATAATAATATGGCATCACTACATCTATCTCAGACCCATTTTGAATGCGCATTTTATGTTTTTCCGATGTGCATTCAAACAACCAAAACATCCGGCTTATCTCAATTAGCCTGGAGTCGATCTACCTTTATAAGGAGCCCTGCAACGGCTGATCCGCAGTAGGCTGTGGTGGAAAGGCGTAACATATGAACAGAGGTAACCCAAATAATATTTCTATTTACATTTGGAGAGTATTTGGTCTTGCTATATACCCCCCAAAATCAGAAAAAGTAAGGAACAATGTCTTGCATTACATTAAATCACCTGACTCGACTTGTATCTTATCCTTTCCTCCAAACAGAATAGAGACGCGCTGGCACGCGGCGATGTTTTGATCTGATCTGGGTTCCCTGCAGTTTCCTGAAGCAAGTTGGCTTCCATGAATTAGAATCGTGCAAAACCTCATGCAACATGTTTGCGGCGGATGTGATCGTTGATCTCATCATTCGGTCGTAATTTGAAATTATATTTCTAAGTGCAGCCTTCAGTGTGAGTGGGCCAAGCCCCTCCCGTCACCTGATTATAAGCCACTTCCTACACCAATGAATGCAACCCTTTGGGGTTGCTAATACGAGTTCATTTACTCCCCTAACGAGTGTAGCCCTTCAGTGTTACTGCTAAGAACCCCTTTACTTACCTAACAAGTGTAGCACTTCAGTGTTATTGTTACGAGACGCTTCACTCACCTGAGGAGTAACCCTACAGTGTTATTGTTTCGAGACGCTTAACTCACCTGAGCTGTAGCTCTTCAGTGTTACTGCTACGAGTCACTTTACTCACCTAACAATACTCTTAAGAAAGCCTACTGAATTTGATATCCTTTCCAATTCTTCGATTGCAATGTTGAAGCCTTTTAAGGTTATTGGATCGGCTACCTTTGATCACAAGCTATTGGGCAGGAGAGAACAAAGCGACGGCAGTCGTTTCCGTTGTTAGGTCGAGACGAAACGAACAACAAGCCCACTACACTTTATCTCGGAAAGAAGAGAGGTTCAGTGAATGTAAAATCATCCCAGAGAGTATTCGAATTGTTTAGTTAATCCTCCGTACGTCAATAAAAATGGATGTGAACATTTTTGGGTCATGTTTTCCACTGTACTTTGCAATTCCGAGCCCTCTGACGCAATTAAAAAAAGTTTGAGTATACGAACAACAGTCACAGCTGTGCACACAATTCGTAGACTCAAAACCCTTCGCATAAAATAACGAAAGGCGAACTGCTTGGTTATCAATGACGATTAGGATTGCGCGTTGTCCGCTCCTTTCCGAAGGAAATAAGTTTCTCGCATGTGCAGAAATTCTGAAAGAGGTTGTAATATTTTTTTTTTCAAGGCATCTGTATGAAAGAACTAGTTAGGCATTTAGAGAAAATAATATTCAAAGGACATAAAGTAAGGAAAATTTCTTCACGCAAACAATTGTTGCAGTCGATGAAAAGTTTTTTCACTAACGATTGATTGGTTTTAATCAACAGGCAAGAAACTTGCAAAAACGTAGAAAGCTAATTTAATTTTTTGAACAAGTTGCATTCTAAAACTTTCCTCTATATATTCAGTGCATATATTACGGTTTTCCCATGCTAGACACATTTTTAGATTTCTTAGACAAGTTAAAATTCATAGGAACCACTATTTTTTCTTCAATGGTTCCCGTGTGGACGAATTAAGTGACTGGATGAGTAAAAATATATTTACTGAAACTTAGGAATTGACAACAGCTATCGATTCGACCACGATGTTAAGGCAGTAAGACATATTAGAAACAAGTAAATAGTTACCACTCATTTATTATTGAACCGAACAGTTACTATTAATTTATCAATGAACAGGGCAGTTTCCACTATTTTTTTACTGAACAGGACAGCAATCACTAATTTATTATTGAACAGGATAGTTACCACTTATTTATTAATGCCAAAGAGAGTTACCACCAATTTACAAACGAGCAGGACAGAAACCACTAACATATTAATGAACAGGACAGTCATGACCAATTTATTTATGAACTTCAACAGTTAAAACTAATTTATTGTTGAACAGGACAGTTGCCACTAATTCATTCATAAACAGTACAGCTACCCCAAATTTATTGATTAACATGATAGTTACAAATAACTTATTGACGAACGTGATAGTTACCACTCATTTATTAATGAACAGGTCAGTTAGAACAAATTTATTAGCAACAGGACAGGTACCAGTAAAATATTAATGAACAGGACAGTAAACAAAAACTTCATCTAGAACAGGACTGTTACCTCTGATTTATATGCATTTACAGACAACAAATTAAATTTCGTAATATCTAACAATACGGAAAAAAATCATCCAAATTCTTAGTACCATTCATGAGGCAAGGAAATGGTCGATGACATGAGACCCTTTCTTAGTATCATCCATGATGAAAGGAAATGGGCGGTGACATGAGGCCCTTTCTTATAATCATTCATGAGGCAAAGAAATGGTCGATGACATGAGACCCTTGCACTCAACCAGCAGAGATCTTGGTCCCTCAGGCCGAATAATGAAGACTTCTGACCACACGACTCATTCCAAGTCAAGTGCTAAGGTTAAAAGACATTTCATTTGCGAGGCTAGTCAACAACAATTGGGTTTCCCAGTCATCATTTACCAGACGCCTCTCACTCTGCAATAAGCCTGGCTGGTCGTAAGCGTTAGCAAGCTCATCAGAGCTGCGTTAAAACTCATCCAATCATTATTATTTTCCGTTCACATACGCCTCATAAACACCCACTCCACATATCTACTCACATTCCTCTTCCACTGAACCCTCCCTTCACATCATCCATTGAATTCATCGTCACTCCTCGGTCTCCTTCTGAAACCCTAACTTCACACCAAATATCAAGCAGGCAAGAGATATTATTGCTCCATCATCTCCGTCATCTTATCATGAACTGCTGTTCCAGTAACACTCTTTATGAATTCCTTCCTCCAAACTTGGCTGCTATTCAAAATTAGCGCATTTAAACTGAAGGCATTCGAAGTGAGCGCCCGGCTCCGAAAGCCCTCTACCAAAATCTAAATCCCAAGACCTGTATTTTGTCATCTCCAAGCCAAGATAATGTGATACTGCTGTTCTTCTACGCAAGAAAAAATATAAATGGGTAAAAATACAATTTTTAAAATGTGTTATAAGGCGACTCTTTGATTTTCTCGAAATAACTGCGAGAGACAAACAAGAAAAACATGAGTTCACTTAGAGGCGCTGTGACAAATAAAAAATCCAAGGCCATGAGCTTATAAGTTGATGCTTGGCTCCCAGTTGTTTCTTTGCTTCGTTGGATTGTTTAAAGGTAAATATAGTGATGGGAATAGAGAGGATAGCGTGACTGGATTGACAAAGATAATGTGACAAGGTTAGAGGGGATTGTGTGATAGGATCTGAGGGGATACCGTGACAGAATTAGAGAGGAAAGCGCGACAGGATTAGAGAGGATAGAGTGACAGGATTAGAGCGGATATCGTGACAGGGTTTGAAGGGATAACGGGACAGGATTTAAAGGGATAGCGTGACAGAATAAAAGCGGATAGCGTGACAAGATTAGAGGATAACATTTTTAGAGGAGTTAGCGTAACAGGATTAAAGGGTATTCAGACTCCAAGTTTGACAAGGCCTTGATAAGTGGAATTCAATGGAGAATAACGAAACTTCCTATGGTGAAAGGAAGGTTGATCGATCGATTCCCTTATATAACAAAAAGTTATAAATGACTGCAGAAAGTCAAGGAAAGTAAGGTTGTTCATTCTGTCTTCATGGTCTTGGCGTGTCGTTATACGCACTTTAGCTTTCCGATATTCATGTATAGATTTCGGATGAACAAATAATGCCATACCAATAGTGTATGAACTATGATTTTTAGTATTTATTTTCTTTATTATTAATTGCTAACACTGGCTAAGGTTTTTTTGTAGGTCCGATGGCTCCAGCGAAACACGTTGGTGGGCGCCTGGCAAAAAAAAAATCCTCTTGATAACCATACATTTTATTACACACATGATTCTCCGACTGGATTAATTTATTGTGTCCTTATATTGTTAAAATCAACATGGCCACATAGATGCAACCACGTTAAAATTTATCTAACACTGTCTTCTCGGTCAGTTGTGAAGCCCTGTACATATGCCCACAAACATGTACATGTGTCCAGGGACATGTACCCTCACTGTCACAGTATCTGACCTTATACCGTTAAACTAATTCAGGTAAATATAATTCATTATCCGCTTTCACGTCCGCTTTAAAAAACTTGTATAAGCGAGCACCACAACGTCACGTAATGACTAGGAATTACCTTTGACATCGTCACTTCAAATATACACCGCCCGAATCATATAGGTATGGATGGCAGTGGCTCTGTAACTCACACACCCTTAATTTGTTAGTCGGGCTGTTAGTCAGAATTAGAAATTCCCACCAATTGTTTTATAAGACATTGTTAAGCCTGATCGCGTTGTAAAGTGTCATCGGGATAGAGTGCATGTTTATTGTGTACTTTAAACTTACTCTGAAATTTCTGTTGCCGGGACTTGTTTCGGAAAGGTTGTGTACTTATGTTGAGCAATGAAATAAACATTGCCGTTAAAGTGAATACTCGGCCGTATTTACTCAACGGCGTTACACGTTTTGACGAACTCTGTAAGGTTACTCAAACTGATTTTATAGTTTTGGCTTATCATTATACGTATTTTAGATGTTTATACATCTTTTAGATGTTGGAAGCAAAAAGAATGTCATAGCGTTTGTGTTCAATTATTCACTTATTCGTCCTGGGCAATGCAGCTGTGTTATGCAGCCTGTGGTATGCAGACTGTGCTATGCAGCCTGGGCTATGCAAACTGCGCTATTCGTTCTCAGAAATGCTTCCTGTGTTATACATGGAGCTTGTTCTATGCAGTCTGTGTTACACAACTTGTGCTATGCAGCCTTTTATATGCATCTACGCAGAAGTTCATTGCATCCTGTTATGCAACATGTGCCAAACTTCTTGTTATGGAGCATGTGTTAAGCATCCTGTTGTGCAGCCTGCACTATGAACCTTGTTAAGCAGACAGTGCGATGCATCATGGTATGTGGTCTGTGCAATGCATCATGTTTTGCAGCCTATGCTATGCATCCTGTTATGCAGAATGTGTTATATGCCCTGTTATGCAGCCTGTGATATGCAGCTTGTGCTATATATCCTGTTATGAAGCCTGTGCTATACATCTTGTTCTGCATCCTGCTCTGCAGCTTATACTTTGTATCATGCTATGCAGCCAGTGCTATGCAATCTGTTGGGCAGCCTGTGCTGTGCATGCTGTTATACTGCCTGTGCTATGTATCCAGTTCTACAGCGTGTGCTATTCTTCCTGTTATGCAGCCTGATCTATGTAGTCTATGCGATGCAGACTGTGTCATGCATCCCGCTATGTAGCCATGATATGCATCCTGTTATGCAGCCTGTGCCACGCATCTTGTTATGCGGCCTTTGCTATGTAGCCTGTGCTATTCCACCTGAGTCATGCAGCCTGTGGTCCCATCAATTGATTAATATGTCACCTTTGCTGTTGACAATTCGGGCCTCTCTGGATTAACATTGTACGTAGATATTTTCTGCTATGGACATGTCCATAACTAAACACACACACACACACACACACACACACACACACACACACACACACACACACACACACACACTCACACACACACACACACACACACACACACACACACTCACACACCACACACACTCGCATACACACGCAAACAATACGCGCGCGCGCGCACACGCACACTCACTCACTCACACAAACACACACACACTCACACGTACACAAACAAACTTGCATACAAACTCGCAGCAGAGACCCTGGGAGTTATTTCTTTTAGAAGATACATATATACTAATTTCACAGCATTGCTTGCCTTCAATCTGTTTCGATTCTATTTCACTGAATCTCTCCGATGCCAAAAAATATTCAAACAATTTAACTGCAACCAAAAGACCGTGCAACTTTAAAGCATTTGAAATTCCACGGAAGTCTGTCCCGGCAGTGAAGCAATTAAACTGACAATTTACATTTACGTGTCGTTGGTTAGTGGCAGATGCTAAGCAATGCATGAAACTAAAACTGAAACGGTTGTTCGTTCGCTGTTCAAAATTTAAATGAATATATTCTTTAAAAAAACGTTTGCCTGTCATGCAAACATTTTATTTGCCGAGCCTCCGGTACGCTAAAATCGTGTTAACGGCCATAACATTTGAAGTTAAAAACTGCTGTTAACTAAACCAGAACGATCACGTCTGCCTGGCCTGAGGTCAGAGGTAAAAGATTAGTAGACACCAAGACTTGGTACAAATAAAAAACAATATTACCATATGGAGCATCAATTATTTATAACCCATGTCTATGCAAATGTGGCGAGCAGAAAATCATACAAGAATGTTACCAATAAACAACTTATCCTATCATTATCCCATTAAAAAAAATGCATTGTACATGAATATTGTTGTTGAACAAACGAGGATTTATTTACTTGAATTAACCACCAGTAACTCCGGCTGCTCAAGTCTCTAAAAGCGCTCAGAAGGTAGCATCAGCAGCTGATGGTTGTGCCTCAAACAGCGCGCAGCAGGAAGCATCGGCCACCGTTGGTTGTGTCTCACACAGCGCGCAGGAGACAGCATCAGCAGCGTTACACGTACCTCACGCAGCGCACAGAAGACTGCATCAGCAGCTGTTGGTTGTGTCTCAAACAGCGCGCAGGAGACCTCACGCAGCACACAGAAGACTGCATCAGCAGCCGTTGGTTGTGTCTCAAACAGCGCGCAGGAGACAGCATAAGCAGCGTTACACGTACCTCACGCAGCGCATAGAAGACTGCATCAGCAGCCGTTGGTTGTCTCTCAAACAGCGCGCAGGAGACAGCATCAGCAGCGTTACACGTACCTCACGCAGCGCATAGAAGACTGCATCAGCAGCCGTTGGTTGTCTCTCAAACAGCGCGCAGGAGACAGCATCAGCAGCATTATACGTACCTCACGCAGCGCACAGAAGACTGCATCAGCAGCCGTTGGTTGTGTCTCAAACAGCGCGCAGGAGACAGCATAAGCAGCGTTACACGTACCTCACGCAGCGCATAGAAGACTGCATCAGCAGCCGTTGGTTGTCTCTCAAACAGCGCGCAGGAGACAGCATCAGCAGCATTATACGTACCTCACGCAGCGCACAGAAGACTGCATCAGCAGCCGTTGGTTGTGTCTCAAACAGCGCGCAGGAGACAGCATAAGCAGCGTTACACGTACCTCACGCAGCGCATAGAAGACTGCATCAGCAGCCGATGATTGTGTCTCAAACAGCGCGCAGGAGACAGCATCAGCAGCGTTATACGTACCTCACGCAGCGCACAGAAGACTGCATCAGCAGCCGTTGGTTGTGTCTC
>SDVV010015676.1:0-14463 GCA_016164225.1 Gammarus roeselii | reverse complement strand
TGAAATAAAAACATGCCATCTTGCCAAGTTTACGTTTTCTTGGAGAAGAAACAAATCTGGTACATGGATACGTTTACGCACTATGAACGTTGAGTGGTAGATAGTTGGAGTGTCTTCACTCAGCTTAACACTCTGCACTCAACATAGCCTGCCCTACGTAATTTACAACACCATCTCTGTACAATAATATTAATGATAATGATAATAATAATAATGATAATAATAATAATTATGATTATGATAATAATCATTATTATTGTTATTATTATTATTATTATTATTATTATATACTTTATTAAAAACCATCAAGGGCATAGAAGTACATTTCATACAAAACTTATTATAAAAGATATATAAATGATCCGCCAGTTTAATATGACAGAAAGTCAAATCAGGAAGCACATTAGAAATAACAATTTTATTCCTAACGGACACATATTACCTTCCATCTAGTGTGTACAGCATTTCTCTTCAACGTCCTAACATTGACGATCCAGCGAACGCATCGCTGGTGCAGATTGCAATGAGAATTTTATCGTTAAAAGCCATGACTCAAGTCATGAGGCTATATGCTGCTTTACGTAAAAGTACTCAAATGTGATCCGATGCGTTCTCTGCAAATACTCGGCTCGCGGATGTCGAGCGCGGGACCTGCAGCGGTCGACAAAAGATGTCATCATAGCTCACTGTTAGCTTTCTCATATTGTATTGACAGAAATCTCTCCACGGTGCATTGCAGGATATTGAATAACAGCATGATTTGAAAAGCTGTATTTTGCTTCCTTTGGCGCAAAGGAGTACTTCCGTATTAGCATGTTCCCACGGCATTTTGTCGCCTGGTCTGCTTAGCAACATCCTTATCATCAGTGTATTTTTTAGAAATAATATGCCCAAGATACTGAAATTCGTCCACAAGATCCAGTGTGACACCATCTAACTTAACATCAGTCGAGAAGAAACGCTTAGGACATATCGGCCTGACCAACATACACACAGTTTTTGAGGTGTTATACACAATATCACAGGGCCGAGCAGAATTACTACAAATATTTAGAAGCTTCTGCAGTGCAGACAGTGTTGGAGCTATTAACACCACATCATCGGCATAGCTAAGTTTATTAACACAGCAATGGACAACATGACATCCTACGTACTCCCTGCCTAATAGGAAGTTCAGATCATCAATGTAAAGACCATATAACAATGGTGACAATTGACCTCCTTGTCCAATTCCATCGATACAATGACAAGGAGCTGATTTTGAGCTTCCTCACCGCACAAGAAATTCCTGCTCTCTGTACCAGAACACAAGCAACTCTACGATATGAGGAGGGGCTCCCCTCTCAATTAGTTTCCTGAACAAAGTCCAGTGATTTACTGTAGCAAACGCTTTCTTTGCATCTAAGAAGCACATAGAGACAGGAGAGTCCTACTTCTGTGGTAATCTTCAGTTTGTTTAAAAGCAAATATCGCCATTTCCGTACCATGGCCCTCCTTGAAACCAAACTGATTGTCCGCTGTGAACAAATACGCTTGCAATCTTGCCAGAATTATCTGCTCCATAACTTTGGAAATTGAGGTTGCAATGGAAATGGGGCGGTAATTATTTATATTAGACGGGTCCTTCGTTTTACAGTTTAGAAGCGGAATAACAATTACATGCATTACATCTCTGGGCAACTGCTTGGCTCGTATGCAGCCAGAGAGGAAGAGAGCTAACACCGTTATCAATCTGTGAGAGGCTTGCTTATACACTTCTCCGGGAATATCATCATTACCAACAACCTTGTTATTTTTTTTCCTCTAACAATGGCCATGACCTCGGCAACACTGATCGTTTCATCTACAACCGTAATATTGCAAATAGCTCCTTGAACCCACTCTCTTTTTTCATCCGTGGCAACAGAGTTCGCAATATCGTGAAAGTGCTTCCTCCAGACTCTCGCAATGTTATCCATGCCCGTATATCCTGCAACAGTGAGTCGAAGGGATTCTTTCTTTGAGTTAAGTGCTTGAATTTGTTTCCAAATATCCTTGCAATTACCTTCACGCAACATTGAGAGAAGTGCTTGTGCTCGTAATTGTTGTTCATTTTCTCTTAGAAACGTAAGTTCCCTATGAAAACTGGATTTGGCTATTCTCATTGTCACTGAAAGTTAACCCCTTCGAGGCTTCCTGCAACATTCCACTGGAACACAGCGTCCCTTACAGCATGATTCAATTCCCTCGCCCGTTCATTTCACCCAGGGACATAGTATTTACTCGGTTTCTTCATTCCAAAAACTCGTCGACCAGCAATTAGGATACACTGTCCGAGGTGGCCCAAGCAGTCGAATGTCCGAGGTGGCCTAAGCAGTCGAATGTTCGAGGTGGCCTAAGCAGTCGAATGTTCGAGGTGGCCTAAGCAGTCGAATGTTCGAGGTGGCCTAAGCAGTCGAATTATGCTGAATCCCTGGGCATACGGGAATGATATGAACTGCATGTGCATGGGACACTCATGGATAACTCACACCCATCTAATGGACGTAGAAATGGTTCCGCACGTTTCGCACTTTACATAACGGTTTACGTATATTTATATGTAGTCGCTGCTTTCAGCGACTGCGGGCCCTGGGTAGGGTACCAAACCGCACACCACTTGACATTCCTGTACTGCAGGCTAGAGCGGCGAGACACCCCAGCGTGTAAAAGAGTACTGTGTTTCACTGTACGTGTTTCTATGTAATGTACGCATTACGGACTAAAGTATAGTTGAGCATTTTTGATAGGAGTAGTACTATTAACAAGCCTTATTATTGTAAGTGTTGGATAGTTTTCGTTATAATAAATGACTCCGTCGTGATGATATCCTGATTGATACCTAGTTTTAAATCTATACGTTATGTGTATTACTTCAGATAGCCCCCGGATTAGGTTAACGCACGAGAACCGTCGTAAGTGTATGCCATTCGTGCTTGTCTGTCAAGTGGAGAGGTCATCATTTTTTTGTCTGTTATAGGATAATATGCAGGCTATGTGTTTATTCTAAACGGCTAAAATAACTTGGGTGCCAATGTGGCACAAGTAAACCAGGGGACACGCCTCTAACCAGTTAGCAAACGGTAGAGCTGTTCTCATTGGAGAATTACAATCTCACACATTAACGCAAGGCTCCTCTCTTTTTGGAAGATTTTGAGTCATTGGGAACAGTTAGCAATGGGGAGAGCGGACAACCTCAGACGAACACCGGCGGCCACCGCGAAGGACCTGAAGTTGAGTATTGGTGTAGGCCCATAGATCCATTTAGAGTACAGTCGGTAAGGATTTCACTGACCCGTTGATTAAAGAACCGTAGCGATTGTGAGTGTTTGATTATTGTCTCATTACAAATAATTCATTAAGAGGTTAATAGTTAGAAGCCCATAACATTGGTGAGCAGCGCAATGGGATGATACTCGTGATCAAAACTTAGAAATAATTGTCTCGTTCTGTGAACTATTTGTATCATACCCGGTCCCTCGCCCATAACAAAGAGAAGAGTGACTTAAACCAGTGCAAACTCTCTTCAGCTGCCAGTAATTTGATTAAATCATTTAAATTGTCAGTGAATACGATGTAATATTTAATTGTTAGGTAGCATTTTTGTACCATTTCTTGTATTATTCCATTAAAAAAAAGAGTAATAGGCGAAGGTACCCAGTGCAGGGCGCGGCAGCTATATAGTGGAGGTCAATAACGGTAGCAGAACAGAAGTTCGAATTGCCTCTCTGAATTATTTTCGCTTAGCGGGAAATTGTGAAGCCTATGTCGCAGACCTCTGCAAAACAACTCAGTTAGTAGCTTTGCCAGTTAGTAGCTTTGCCATCCCTGGCAGCTTAATTTACCGTCCTCTCTGGGAGAAAAGATAGCTTCATTCTCAATTTCCTCTGTCGATGAGAGGAGGGAAATCAGGGTGGGGAGGCCACATGGGGGTTTGACATTCATTTGACAACAATCTCTGAGCCCACATATAAAAATTAGGAATTATGATTTCAACAAAATCCTGGGTCCGAGCGTTACAATTAACGAAACTTCTGTTCTGTTCTTAAATGTTTACTTCCCTGTCAACTCCGGTGAAAATCTAGAGGAATATATCAGATGCATGGGTGTTCTTGGGGGTTTATTGGAGAGTAGGGAGGAGCAACAAGTGTGTATTTTAGGAGATTTTAATGCCTCACCTCACACAAATAGGATCATTTAGATTGAAGAGCTATTTGCTGAGCATAATGTTGCATTTCAGGACACAAGGCTGCTGCCACCGGACACGTACACGCATGTGAATCACGGTTCTCTTTCCACTTCATGGATCGATCATATTGCTTTGTCTTCTCTTTTAGTAGATGCAACAATTTCCTGTCACTTGCTGCCCGATGTTGCCTGCTCGGATCACCGTGTTTCAGGGGTAACTTTGAGTTTAGAGAGAATGCAGACTCCTAGACAACCTAACTCTCGCGAGGTTAGGACGATTGGTTGGAATTTTGATAATAAGTGACTACTGGACAGATTCTATGCTGAGCTCGATGTCCTTCTTGCGAATATTCCTGATAGGCTTCTCAGAGTGAATGAAGGTGTTGATAACGTAAGATTGAGTGATCTGTATGGCTGTACGAGGCAGTGTATATTAATTGCAGGACGGAGTGTTTTTGGCAGTAGAAAACAGAGCAAATATAACGTCCCTGGCTGGAATGAACGAGCACGAGAACTTAATTATGCTGTACGAGACGCTGTATTTTATTGGAATATTGATGGAAGGCTTCGGGGAGGTCAACTTGCGATAGCAATGAGGATAGCTAAGTCATGGTTTCGTAGTGAACTCGCGTTTTTGAGAGAGAACGAGCAACAGTTGCGTGCGCAGGCTCTTCTAGCAAAATTGCGAGAAGGTAAATGTAAAGATTTCTGGAAAGAAATTCGGTCACTTAATCCTAAAAAGGAAGCACTTCCACTCGCGGTTGCGGGCGTAACTGGGGAAGCAAACATTGCAAGGGTCTGGGCGGAGCATTTCCAGCACATTGGTAATACTGTTGACACGGAAGAGAATAGAGGTTGGGTGCAAAACGCCCTCGATAATGTTCCTGCTGTTAACGAAATGGTTTTGGTGGCAGAGGTTAGGAGCATTGACAAAGGCCTCAAAAATAACAAAGCTGTTGGAAATGACGACACATCGAGTGAAGTGTTCAAGAATGCTTCTCACAGACTGACTGCAGTGCTTGCTCTCTTCCTTTCGGGCTGCACTCATGTCAAGGAGCTACCAAGAGAGGTTGTAGCAGACAAGTGTCCCTACAGTTGGTATTAAAATAAAAAGGTAAGCATACCTTGTTCATGGTGCTCATTCAAATAGACCGAATCATGGGAGATGACATATCTCAAATGTAAGTTACAGACCACTAGTTTGAACTACTCTGCTAGCGGCAACATCGAGTAAGCCTGCAGCAAGGTAATGAACCAATTCACTCATTCGATACTATTCTCAAAGTGTGGTTCAGTGAGTCTGCCTGCCAATACTGGCCGGACCCGGGGGGCCCAACCAGGCTACCCGAGGATCACCTACAATGGGAGTTCATAGAATCAAAAATCTAAAGAAACGGTCCTTACCAAGAACGCCTCAACATGCCCTGGATCCAGCTATCGCATTCATCCCGGCAGCAGGCCTCTTTCTTGGAAACCAGGCTCAAGACCAAGCTGGGGCAGCCCGAACGATGGTGCCCACGAGCATTGTCTTCCAGTCCTGGTCTCTAGCAGAACTACCATGATTAGCTAAGTTCCCCATTGCCAATTGTTTTTCGTACAGTGTACAAGTTCAATCCATTAGTCAATTATGAGGCAAATTAACTGCCTTCTTATTCATTCCCTTCCTATTCTCTTGTTGCCAATTTGAAAATCTTGTGAGTATCTGAGATTGAAAAGCCATTGTAGCTGCGGCTCAACCTTGAAAATAATTTGATACTAATATATGTATGCAAAATGGTACCATGCAATTGTAAGTACCTCATAAAACTAGTAAGCAGAAAACTAGTGACTTGAAAGCTGACTAAGATACCCGAAAAGGTAATGCATGTAACTGTGGTTCCTCTTCTGAAATGTAAAACAAAGGACCCTTCTGATATAAATAATTATCGTCCCATTGCTATTGCCACCTCAATTCCCAAGGTTCTTGAGCAGGTTATTCTTGCAAGATTGCAAACATTTCTGTCCACCGCAAAAAGTCAGTTTGGATTCAAAGAGAGCCATGGAACTGAAATGGCGATATTTGCATTGAAACAAACTGTTGAGTATTACAGATGGAGAGACTCGCCTGTTTTCCTGTGTTTTTTAGACGCGAAGAAAGCATTTGATAGAGTAAACCATTGGACTTTGTTCATAAAGTTAATTGAGAAAGGAGCCCCTCTTCATATTGTGCACTTGCTTGTATTTTGGTACAGGGAATAGGAATTCTTGGTGCGTTGGGGTTGTTCGAAATCGGCCACTTATCATTGTAAAAACGGAATTAGGCAGGGAGGTCAGCTATCGCCACTGTTTTATAACGTGTACACTGATGAGTTGAATTACCTTCTAAGTAGAGAAAACCAAGGGGGTCTTGTCGGCAACTGTTGTGTTAACAATCTTAGTTATGCAGATGATATGGTGCTGTTAGCACCGACTCTCTCAGCATTGCATAAGCTTCTTGATATCTGTAATAAATTTGCTGAACCTCATGATATTGAATATAACACTGCAAAAACTGTATGTATGCTAGTTAGACCGATGGGTCCTAGTTACTAACTATCGACTGAGAAAAACTAGGCGGTGTTGCACTGGATTACGTGGATGAATTTCAATATCTAGGGCACATCGTCACAGCAGATTGCACTGATGACAAGGATGTTGCAAAGCAAACAAGGCGGCAAAATGCAGTTGGTAACATGCTGATACGAAAATTCTCTTTCGCACCAAGGGAAGCTAAAATCCAGCTCTTCATATCATATTGTCACCCGATTTATGTAATGCAATTTGGAGAAAATACTTTCAATATAGCGTTAGGAAATTGACAGTGAGTTATAATGACACATTTAGACGGCTGATGCAGGTCCCTCGCTCGACGTCAGCGAGCAGGGTTTTTGCTGAAAACCAATCCGATCACATCAAGGTACTGTTCCGTAAAGCGGCACACAGCCTTATGAATCGAATTATGAACTCCCCATAATGAAATCCTCGTTGCAATCTGCTCTGGTGATGCGCTCGCTGCCTCGTCATTGTTAAGGCGATGGAGAGAATTACTATACGCATAGGCAGGATAGAGTTGTATGCCGTAACTTGTTCTTAGTTGTGTGCGGTAATTTTGTAACTTTGTTCCCACTGTAACCCTAAAATAAGATGTCTCAATTGTAATACTATGCCCATGTTGGTTGTCAATAAAGATTTTATTATAATCATTATTATTATTATTTCGTGTAGTGCTCCATTCTGTGTAATGTTCCAATTCGTGTATTGCTCCATTTCATGCATCGTTCCATTTCGTGTATTGTTCCATTTCGTGTATTGTGTGTGAAAATTATATTTAATTGTGTTAAAAAAATGTGAATGTATTGTGCCTTCCATTTGGTGTCTAGATAACTCTTTAAAAAATTACTTTAACGAGTTCAATTTCACAACTGCCGAGTTAAAACATAAATAAAGACCAAAATGACAAACAGTTCCTGCCTAGGCCATCATGACACGTTACCCTTTTATGACGGGACTGGAGACATATTTCATTATTTAAAACACTTCATGTCACGTGTCTCGTTAGAAACTGATAATGAAGCTCTTCAACTTAAATACCTGAAATGTGGCCTAAAGGGCCAGTGTGGGACAAGTATATTCTGTACCTTACCGAGTTGGAAACTATTGTTCACTTGAGTGAGTGGCTTGAAAAGCAATACGGCGATACTATGCTCCGTCATATCGCTATGGGGAAAATACTGGCCTTGAAACAAAAACCTCACGAATGTGAATCTAACTTCAACATTCACTTACTTACCAGCTGGCAGGACTTGCACGGCAATGATCGGAAAATCAGTAACCCAAAAGCTCAAAGTATTTTCATAGAAATTCTGTTTTCAAACATAAAATCTGAGCTGTTAAAAAATAATCCATCGGACTTTAAACCAGACACTGTGGAAAATTTGGTATACAAAAATGAGGCGAATCGAAAGCGAGACGCTCAATGGGAGCAGAGACGTAAAATTTCAGGAACGTCCTATGAGCAGCAAACAACCGTTCGCCCGGCCAATATACATGCCTAACACTGGCTCAAACTTTGTTTCCCGCACTCGATACCAAAGACCGATAGGACGACCTCTACCGTATAATGTGTCGCTATCCCGTCGTGACTGTACCTGCTTTGAAGTTCATAGCAATAACTACTTCAGGTGCCTGCTGAATTCAGAAAAACGTAGAGCGCCCTCTCGAAATATTGCCCACTTAATAATTGCGTTACCCGTTGATGACCTGACGATGACGTGTTTTGTTGACAGTGGTTCTAGCGTGGCACTCATCAAGTCCAGTATCGCCTGCAAATTGATCGAAACTGGAGCAACCGTGCGACCCTGTGCAAAGACTCTGCGTGCAGTTAATGGCAAAGAGTTAGAAACTGAAGGAGTGATTGATCTTAATTTATGTTTTCCCAACAATAAAATTAAATTTGCAGTAATCGTTTGTCAAATTGTCAATTTCACAGGTGCATTACTGCTAGGTAAAAATTTCCTGCAGAGAACGTCGGCGCAAATAAAATTATTTTCAGACCGTTCAGGTTGCGCTTCAATTCACGGAATTAATTACCCTTGTGTCGGTACTAATTACGATCCTTCAACAGTGAGCGTAGTGTAAGTATCAAAAGTTGAAAAAAAAATCAGTGTCGGTAAAGCTCCTTATGATTTGAATGTCGAAGTTGGCGTTGCAGTATTCGCTCGTGTCAAGGTACCCCTGCATTTAAACGGAAAAGCAGTTGTTGTCTCTCAGAGCCAAAACTTTCATGATTTGATGACTCGTCGATGTCTTGCGATTGTTGAAGAAGGTCAAGTACCGACTACTTTCATTAATTGTAGTGAGAAGAATGTTGAAGTTGCTCCCCAATGCCATTGTAGTAACGATAGAACTGGCTCTCGAAGAAAATAACAATGAGACGATTAGACTCGTGGAAATTGACTCTGATGGTAACTCAAAAATAAATTCTTCTAAACTTAACAAAGTCGACATTCACTGCAGAAATTCAGAACTGATTGACAGTAAAAAGAAACGGAATGACTATTTTTGACGAGGTTTTGGATGACATAGATTTGAAACATTTGCCTCTGACACAGCGAGCCTCATTTGCTAATTCAATTAACCGTCACAGAGGTGCCATTGCCGTCCAGATGAATTAGAGCATGTCAAAATTTTCAAAGCTCCCATTGACGTGCTACAGTACACACCTATTTGCACTCCTCAGTACCGCATCTCTCACTCCACAAGACAATCGATCGAAACGCACGTCAAAAAGATGCTCGGTCAAGGGTTATCGAACCTTGTGCGTCACCATGGAGCAGCCCAGTTCTGCTAATTAAAAAGAGAGATGGTGATATACGCTTCGTAACTGATTATCGTCAGGTGAACGTCTTAATTAAAAGAGATGTATTCCCCATCCAAAGGATTGATGAGACTTTGGAGTCGTTGTCAGGCGCCGCAGTCGTCACCACCCTTGACATGAAGTCTAGTTTCTGGCAGGTAGAACTCGACGAAGAGTCTCGTGACATAACTGTTTTGCGAACTAATACTGGCGTGTATCGATTCCTTTCAGAACTCTGTTTGGTATGATTGATTTGCCGAGTGTGTACCAAAGAGTGTGCAATCTTGCCTTTAGTAAATACCTAGGCAAATTCTAGTACGTTATGTTGACGACATTGCAATTTTTTCGAGCACCTTTGAGGAACATATGATTCATCTGGGAGAAATTTTCAATCAGATCAAGTCATGTGGTTTCAAACTAGGCTTGAAGAAATGTCAATTCGTCTCTAGCTTGGTAAAATATTTGGGACATCTTGTCGATAACACGAGCATAGAGCCCAACCCAAAAAAGGTGAGCGCGCTCTCAGACGTGTCACGCTCCCAAACTGTGAAGCAGGGAGGCGGTTCCTCGGGGCAACAGGTTATTACCGGAAGTTCATTAGAGACTATACGCACGTCTCCACCCCACTCACTGTTCTAACAAAAAAGAACGCAAAATTCTCTTGGACCGGTGAGCACCAAAAGGCTTTCGATACATTAAAAAATCTACTTGTTACCTCACTCATCTTGAAATACCCTTATTATTCTAAACCTTTTGTATTGCACACTGACAGCTTAGAAGTTGCGATTGGAGCGGTGCTAAATCAACAACATCCCAATGGCGAATTACCAATATCGTTTTTTCAGTCGAAAACTGCGTGAGCTAGAGCTTAATTATTCAGTAAACGAGCAGGAAGCACTTGACATTCACGGAGCCATTAAATTGTTCAATCCATATCTGTACGGCTATAATTTCGAAGTGGTTACTGATCACGCTCCTTTGCGATACATCTTTAAACACAAATCATCGGTCCCTCGAATCGCCAGATGGGCGCTGTTGCTGTCCGAATATGATTATACGATCCGGTACATAGAAGGAAAAACTCATGTTGATCCCTACTTCTTGTCCCGGGCACCCGTTGATAGTGACCACAAAGACGACGAAGTCCGAGCCGATAAAGAGGTTAATTGCGCTGTCTTTGTTGATGATGAACCAGAGAGCAGCGCAGACCCGACCCTCGACCGATCACTGATCAGACAGGAGCAATTAGCTGATCTGTTCTGGGGAGAAGTAGTGAAATTCCTGGAGGGAGACCTGTCAGATCCCCCCAAATTGGGCGGTTTCGAGGCATGGACGGTAGCATACTGTGTCGTCTCCCTCGATTTAATAGACGACACGGACGACTCAACATTCAAACGGTAGTTCCAAGGAAACTTGTGCCAATTGCGTTAAAACTTTCCCACGACTCCAAGGTATCCGCTCACATGGATTTTCTCCGAACCGTGGAAAGAGCTCGCGACCGATTCTTTTGGTTTAACATGACATCCGATACCAAGCGCAACGTTCGTGAATGCCTTCTTTGTCAGAAACGCAAATGGCAACGTCAAATGAAAGCTCCGCTTGGAGAATTCCCACCGCTTAGTTATCCAATGCAGGGTGTGGGTGTCGATCTGATCGAATTACCGACGAGTTACTCCGGCAACAAATATGGCCTGACGATTGTTGATCATTCTTCAAAGTACGTTTCCGTTTACCATTTCCAAACGAATCCGCTAAAGTCGTTTCCAAGGCCCTGATGCAATTCATCGCTGAAAATGGATGTCCTCTCGAGATCGTCAGCGATCGAGGGGAAGAATTTGTAAACGAACTTTTCAATGAAGTCCTCCGAAAATTAAAATTAAAGAACAAATTAACCACTGCCTTTCACCCAATGAGCAACAGTTTAACGGAAAAAATTAACTCCGTCTGTAAACGCGCTTTGAGTCACTTACTCTGATGACAAGTTCACCTAGGACGACAGCGTTCCACTTGTTACTCTTGCGATTAATACCGCCTTCCAAACAAGCATCAACGACGTTCCTTTCTTTCTGTTTCATGGTCGAGATGCTCACCTCCCCTTCGGAGACTTCTTCTCAAAACAACCAATCGATTACGCCAGTGATACTAACTACGCGATTGAAATGTTGCTGAGGTTAGCAAATGCTTTCAGACAAGTAAGAAAACAGTCCAAAATGCTCATGACAAATCAGCTCAGTATTACGAGAAAACGACGAACAGCAAACACATAACACCGGGTTCTTTAGTCCTCCTACGAAATGAAACGTCAAAAACAAAAGGCATGCAAGGCTGGCCCACTCCATTCCTTGGCCCGTACAGAGTACTTGAACGAAACAATGACAACTATACGATCCGTGGTTTATACGCCGACGGCAACGTCCAGACTGTTCATGTCAATAGGTTGAAGCTGGCCCACTCACGACTTGATGACTCATACTCGCAAAACAATGGTAATGAGGTGCCGACCAAAACCGACCACACCGCCCTCCCTGCAGTCGCGAGCGACCGTCAATCCGATGAGGCCGATCGAATAACGGGAACTGAACCAATGTCCAGGTACAATATTAGGAGTAGCAGGAAATAGTTTCTAAGGTGTGAACATTATTTCAATTTGTATGGAGACATGGGATGAAATGTGTTAATCCCGTATTATGTAGTTTTGAAGTTGTGTATCTAGCATTTGTCCATGACTAATTCAAAAATAAAATTATAGACCTCAATTTTTTGTAAATAGCTTTCACGTGCACTCTTACTTATGACCATGTGATGAATCCAATCAATATAATCGTTTGAGTAACCATGTCGATCAACAATTCAAGATTTAAGTTCAAACTCTATGTGAGAGTAAATGAATTCTCTATCATTCTGCTGCTCAGGATCATGTCCTTGCGACTGCACGACTTGGTTACTCGAAGGAACACGCATTGCAATATATTGCAAATAACTAAAAACTCCCTTTGCCGTCTTCCGTCCGATGGCAGATATACATCGGTGCCAGGCGGGGCAACAGACCAACAAGCCCGAGCCCACCCCCTCCTCCTGACATATGATGCTGCACTGCAACGGAACCTGAAGCCGTACGTAAACAAAAAAAACGAGATGCACCTTCCCGCAACGGGAAGACACAAGAACGAAAAGGTGATGCTAATCACCAACCACGACGAGCAGAGGTGATGCTAATCACCAACCACGACGAGCAGAGGTGATGCTAACCATCAACCACGACGAGTAGAGGTGATGCTAATCGCCAACCACGACGAGCAAAGGTGATTCTAATCACCACCGTCCACGTAATAGGAAAACGCCCCTGCGTGTTGACAATGTGAAACCGCTGAGATCTTCTGACACCGCGCCCGGATTGTCTACTCATGAAGGTAGACGGGTGAACCGAGAGAGAATTGGTCCCTTCCTCCAGCAAGCAACAACTCCAGCCTCATCTAAGGAAGTATTCGTAGAACCCACACGAAAAAAACAGGCCAGGTCTCGTATCATCTACCATGAGGCAGTGAAGTTCTCAAACATAGGGGGGTGTTATACACCTTACATAACGGTTTATATTGATTTATGTATAGTCGCTGCTTTCACCGACTTCGGGCCTTGGGTAGGATACCAAACCGCACACAACTTGACATTACTGTACCCCAGGCTAGAGCGGCGTGACGCTCCAGCGTGTAAAGAGTGCTGTGTTTCACTGTATGTGTTTGTATGTAATTGTACGCATTGCGGACTGAAGTATAGTTGACAATTTTTAATATGGGTAGTACTAATAACAAGCTATATTACTGTAAGTGTAGGATGGTTTTCGTTATACTAAATGACTCCGTCATGATGATATCTAGATTGATACTTAGTTTTAAATCTATACGTTATGTGTATTTCTCCAGATAGCCACCGGATTAGGTTACTCGCACGAAAACCGTCGTAAGTGTATGCCATTTGTGCCTGTCTGTCAAGTGTAAAAGGTCAGCATTTTTGTGCCTGCTAAAGGATAACACGGATGCCGGAGCTGTTCTCATTGGAAATTTCCAATCTCACACATTAACGCAAGGCGCTTCCCTTTTTGGAAGATTTTGAGTCATTGGGAACAGTTAGCAATTGGGACAGCGGACAACCTCAGACAAGCACCGGCGGCCACTGCAGAAGGACCTAAAGTTGAGTATTTAGAGTACAGTATGTTAGGATTTCACTGACCCGTTGATCAAAGAACCGTAGCAATTGTGAGTGTTTTATTTTTGTCATATTACAAATAATTCATTAGGAGGTTAATAGTTAGAAGCCCATAACACACGCCCCATCATGTCGTTTGTTACACGAGTCCACAATCCGCCCGGAGCTCCTACTGATGAACTGCCATGCTCTTGCGGCAGCTCTACAGACTTCGTCGAACCCCATTTGACGCTATAGAGCCAATTCTCACTGACTCAACGAAGAGGATAGAAACTAATTGCTTTCGGAAAATATACCGGCCAATACGAAGCCGTGTACACATCACATAGCAGTACACTACACACTAATATTACATAGCAGTACACTACACACTAATATTACATAGCAGTACACTACACACTAATCATTTTTCGACCTACCAATGTTCTCCGGCATATTAATCGGGAAACACAGAAACGATGATCTGCTTGGTGAGCCACGCATGCTTTCTTCAACTCCGGTACAAAATACTAATTGCATTTGTTATTGTTTCCGTACATGAACATCGCGCCCTACGCGGGAGCTCACCTTGACTTACGGCAGAGCTCCGATAGAGATGAGTCCCTAAATCTAATCTCAGCTGACGCCCTTCATAGAAAGAATTCTTTATATATTACATATTACTTTGTTAAATATATATA
>SDVV010015675.1:0-14463 GCA_016164225.1 Gammarus roeselii | reverse complement strand
ACATAGATATATATATATATATGTATATATGTACACACATACATACTTATACATATATTTACAAATATATATATAAAGTAAGAAAAATAAATGAAAACCTTTGGATTTCTACAAATTTAGCGGGTTTATAAAACCACTAAGAGACCAGAGAGACTTCCCAGAGTATTGCGACTCCTTTGTAAGCGAAAAATCAATTTCTATTTACTAACGCAATCGAAATTGAAAGGTAAGGGCGAATGTGAGTTTGGTGTGGTAGGTGGAAGAAAGTCTGGTGTAGAGGAAGGTTGGGCGCGAGGAGGTGTGGTCCTGATATTGAGTGATCGGTTGGCTCGTAGCGCTACCGAATGGTAGGAGGTGTCCTCAAGATTGATATGGGTGAAAGTTAAGTTAGGCGTAGAAAGATGGGCATTTGTGAGTGCTTACGGACTTGGCAGCGAGAGGAGTGAAGAGGAGAGGAAGCAATTCTGGACTGACCTGAGTGAGTGTTTCGAGAGTTTTGGGGGTCATTTCAATGTAGTTTACGGGTTGACCTTAATGCGAGAGTCGGAGATGTAGTGGTGGAGAATGTGATAGGAAGGTATGGCGTTCCCGGTAGAAATGACAGTGGAGAAAACCTGATAGGTCTGTGTATGGAGCAGGAGCTGGTGGTCGGGAACAGTTTGTTCAAGAAGCGAGATATCCACAAGTACACATGGGTAAAGATGGCCCATGGTGCAGTGGTGGAGAGCACTGATGGATTTTGTGCTGATATCGAGGAGAGTGGTGGGGAGGCTGTTGGATGTGCGGGTGTTGAGAGGGGAGGGTGGAGGAGTATCTGACTATCTGCTGGTGGAAGGTAGATTAAGAGTGAAGCAGAAGTGGAAGGGCAACAAACGAGTGGGACGAGGATGAGAGGAAGTAAAAGTGAGTGGACTGAATGTGAGAAGTAGAGCCGAGGAATTCCAGCAGGCGTTGAGGGAAGAATATAACTACGTGAGAGGACTGGACCTGAGAGATGCGGAGGAAGAATGGGAGATGTTAAGGGATGCGTTGCTGAGATGTGCGAAGAAGGTGTGTGGTGAGCGCCGTGTGGGCAGGTGCAGGAGGAGAGGTTGCAAGTGGTGGAACGAGGAGGTCTAACTGGCGGTGGCACGGAAAGAGGAGCGTTTGAGGAGTGGTTGCAGGTGAATTCGGTGGTGGCTTATGAAAGCTACAAAGAGAGGAGAAACGAGGTGAAGAGGGTGGTGAGGAGAGCCAAAAGAAACGCTGATGCCAGGTGGGGCAGACGGTTGTGCCAGAATTTTGAGTACAAAAAGATGTTCTGGAAAGAGGTGAAGATGGTGAGACCGGAAAGGAGGAAGTGGTGAAACATTAAAACGGCCAGTTGTTGTTGGAAAGTGGTGATGTACGGAAGAGGTGGGCCCAGTTTTTTGATGAATTGTTGAATGTTGAGGATGAGAGAGAGGCTGACATTGTTGCTGTGAGTGGTGACGCTCGGATGCCAGTTTTGGGAGAAAGACTCGTGGCGGATCTAACCAGGGAAGAGGTGCAGGAGGCGGTGGAGGTGATGAAAGCAGGGAAAGCCCCTGGTTTGGATTGCGTTGCGACCGAGTGCCTGAAGTAGGGTGGAGTAACAATTGTCGTATGGTTGGTGAGGTTACTGAACTTGTGTTTTGTGGCAAGCGTGGTACCGATTGAGTGGCGCAGTGTCTGCATTGTTCCGCTATATAAGGGTAAAGGAGATAAAAATGAATGGTGCAACTCGAGAGGTATATGTGTGGTAGGTAAAATGTACGGGAGAGTGCTGATCAAAAGGATTAGAGACTGTGCGGAAGGCGTAATTGGAGAGGAACAGTGTGTCTTTAGGAGTGATGGAGGGTATGCCGTTCAGATTTTTGCAGTGAAACAGGTCTGTGAGAAGAACCTGAGCCTTCATGGATCTGGGCCTTCATGGATCTGGAGAAGACATACGACAGGATTGATAGGGAAGCCATGTAGAGGGTGTTGCGTTTGTATGAGTGGGCGGACATCTGTTGAAAGCGGTGCAGAGTTTCAATGTTGGCAGCCGAGCATGTGTCAGAGTGGGAAGCGAGGTGAGTGATTGGTTTGCAGTGAAGGTGGGACTGAGACGAGGCTGCGTGATGTCTCCCTGGCTGTTCAACCTCTATATGGATGGAGTGGTCAGGGAGGTGAACGCGAGTGTGCTGGGTCGTGGCTTGGAACTGTTGGAAGCGAATGGGCGATGCTGGCAGTTGAGCCAGTTGCTATTTGCTCATGATACGGCTTTGGTCGCGGATTCAGAGGAGAAGCTATGTAGGCTAATGTCTGAGTTTGGTAGAGTGTGAGAGAGGAGGAAGCTTCGAGTGAACGTGGATAAGAGTAAAGTAATGAGATACTCGAGGACTGTCGATGCGAGCAAAATTGGTGTCCCCCAAAATTGAGAGCTCTTGGAGGAAGTTCAGTGTTTCAAGTATCTGGGCTCCCATGTGGAGATAACTAAACTAGTGGGAACTGAAGTGAAGGCGCGAATGAAGGAAGGGTGTAAAGTGTTGGGTGCACTGAAGAGTGTAATGAGCTATAGGACGTTGGGGATGGAAGCAAAGAGAGGGCTGTATGAGGGTGTTGTTGTCCCAACTGTGCTCTACGGAGCTGAGACTTGGGAAGTGAGAGCAGAGGAGAGAAGAAGGTTGAATGTTTTCGAGATGAAATGTTTGAGGAGCATGGCTGGAGTAACGCTGAGAGGCCGGATCACCAACGACGTGGCTCGAATCAGAACAGGAATGGTGAAGAAGTTGGAAGACAGAGTGGATTCGCGTGTTCTGAGATGGTTCGGGCACATGAAGAGGATGGATGAAGAGAGATTGGTGAAAAGGGTGATGAATGCGGAGGCAAGTGGTCGCAGGCCTAGAGGTAGACCGAAGTTTGGGTGGATGGATGGTGTGAAGCAGGCGCTAGGGAAGAGAGATATGAATGTGGAAGTAGCGAGAGAGCGTGCAATGAACAGGCGTGAGTTGAGAATGGTTGTAAATGGTTGATTTTGACGCTGCTCTGATGTGCTTTTCCGCCCCTGGCATCTTGTTGTTGGGATGGTCGTGTGGGGGGGGGGGCATTGTGACGCGGTGGGGGTAAACCACTGAAAGCTGTCGGGCCCTGCTGCTGACCACGGATCCTCGGATTGCACTCGTGACCCGGAGTGTGTGTTGCGGGGTTACCGGCCGGACCCTTTAGCACAAAAGGGCTAAGTTGTGTGAGTGTGAGCGTATGAGGATGTGAGACGCGCCATGTCGTCGGCCACCCCACTTTCTGTGGGATGCGGCCTAGTGTCAGTATCTGTCTGTAACGCATTCACTGAAATGTTTTAATGGATGTGACAAAATACTTGCTTAACATGAGTGTAGAACTGATAAGGATACATCTCCCGACATAGCACTAACGAGTTTCTCTCGAAGATAGTAATGCATTATATTACATTATTACTCTTTACAGTCAGTTTTCATCAATTTCATCGATATAATAATAGAACATTTTCTACAACGTCCCTGCTATGAAAGATATTTTCCACGTGAGTAGGAGCTGTGGACAATGACACCCATACATTCACATAATACAATCCCAAGCTACAGTATTATTTAACCATGTATGTTTTTATGGGTGTGCTGGCTGCCACCAACATTTCCAATTAGAAAAGAGATACAAGGCTTTCTAGGGCGCTGGGGTCAATGTCCTTCTGGCACCGAACGTAAACCATCAACTGGGGCTGCACAGAACCATCGTCTGTCTTCGGGTCAGTTTCAGCTGATGCCCTCGCCTACTACAATTGTAGGCGAGGTCAGGAAAGTGATTTATTCGATGTGAGTTAGATACAATCATACAGTGGTCCACCGGAATGGATGAATCAATGCCCAACATTCACGAATGTTGGTAAAAGGTAAAAAGGAATGCTCATCTCATTCAAGTGTTTTCAGAAAATTCCTAACGATGACAAGCAGATAAGTAGCCATGTTGGAACATGATGGCCGAAGATTACAAGTGCGCAACCGACTGAAGCCCAAACAAACTACGATGAAGAATATCGGTGCCGCCACCATGATTGAACAGCAAGTACAAAAACACGCTAATGGTTTATCAGAGTAGGGATAAATATCAATTAGGTTCGATTAAGCAATTTCACCGATCATTTGGTCCAAGTGGTGTCGAAGTTTTCTTTCCTGCAAGGGAAGATGAACGATGTTATTATTTTTTTAAATAGTGTTCATTCTTAAATTGTTCTAAATAGTACTCGAACCATGAGATTAAGAAGATTCTCTGAATATTCAACAATTCTGAACAACCTAATACTTCAAGATAACTTAGAGCATAAGCTATTAAGGTTTTCTATAAAATATACTGGTCAACCTAGTACTTCAAAATACCAGAATAAGATAACAATTGGCTGGATAACCAATAATATTCAACAATACTGAACTTGGGTGAAACTCACTACAGCTCAAGTATGGTCGACGGTATAAGCCATCTCTTCCTGGCTTCTCTACTGACAGATGGTTTTAGTAGAAAACAATAAATAGCTAGTCAGCACCTTTTCTATGCTGGTCGTCGTACTGTCTGCGAGGAGGTGATGGCTTCCTGGCGTAGCCGTCGGGTGACCTGTTGAGCCAGCGGTCGGGGGAGGAATCACGCAGCCGCTCCGGGGAGTACCGGTCAAGATGTCGGTCACCACCGTTGTTGTGAAGATGATACCTTGATATAAATAATGAGTTTAGCTAATGGAATGAAGTGGAATTTGAGGTCGTACCTATTTTTCTTCACATTGTTTCAAAGCTTCGCGAAAAGGTAAAATGAATGCAAGAATTTGTACTTCAAATGAAACACATCTAGAGAAAGCTGTGGTGTCAGTTAGAGATAGGCGCTGCCCTACATTTCAGAATTCTTCGCCTCGTTTACGCAGGGTAAGAATACATCAGTCTTCTACTGTGACGTCAAACCGATCGGTTATTTGAATCATGAGTCCTCAGCATGAATAAATCTGATGAGCTACAGCAATGATCATTCATCAATCATCTGTCTAAGCCTCATTGGTGACATATATACGGTGATGTCTCTGCGTCTTCTTCTTCAATCTACACATTGACACAAGTTCGTATCCCCCTAGACGGGGTGGTGTACGGCAATGGGCTCCTCGAACTGCTCTCCATACACTCACACCTCATACCTACTCTTTGTCCTTTAGCGCAAAACGGCCTTCATTCTATTCCATTGTTTTAGATTAGAGTATCAAAGCTTTCTAGTGCGCTGAATTCAATGTCCTCCAGGCCCCGGACGTCAAACCAGTAACAATTGCTGCATCAAAACACTAGCTACCTCGATATGCTGAAGCCACTACAACTGTAGGGGAAGTGAATACTTTTTTTATTCGTGATACGTAAAGAACGGTGATTCTGCAGGATGGAGGAAGCTATCGGTAGGTAATATAAAGTAAGATCAATCCTTAACAATTGGAGAGATTAGTTACTCGGAGGTCTCTGATAAGTGATTCCACACTTAGTTAGAGTGATAGGAGTTATTAACGTAGCCGAGTAACTAACCTTATGACCAAACATAAAACATCAATGAATAATCTCATATTGCTCTGTTCGGTGCCCCGTTGACCGCGATACTTCCTGGTGCCCAGCCCGTCCTACCTGTCGTTGTGGTGCCTCAAGTCTGAGAACTGTCGCTCGGAGTGCCTGTCAGGCGAGTAGCGTCCTTGACGGTCGCTGTAGCGCGAGTGCTCACTGCTAGGCGAGTAGCTGCGGCGGTCGTAGTGTACTGGTGACCGACGCTGGTCGAAGGACGGAGACGGCTGCCCGTGTCGGTCCAGGTAGTCGGGGGGGGAGCGGCGATGGAAGGAAGGAGAGGCTAACCGGCCCGCGGGAGGGAGGCGACGGTCTGACAACATGGGAGGTGGAAGCGGCGGGGGGAGGAAAGGGTGTGGCGGATGCATACCTGGAGGGTGCATACCAGGAGGAGGTGGGAAGGGAGGCATGCTATGGGGTAGTGGAGGAGCGCCATGGGGCGGAAAGAGGTGGGGCGGTAGCATATGGGGATGGGGGATACGAGGTGGAGAGTCCATGGGATTAAGAGGCAAACAGTGTTCTCCATCCAGATCGTCGTGCAGCGGCGGGCGCGGGGAAGAAAGCGACCCGTTGCTAACTTCAGAATCTGAAAATAATCAAGGAGGCAATGTTGAAAGATCATGATCGACGTCGAGGTGTGTTTGCTTTACTCAATGCTAGCATGCAGCGTTGAAATTGCTTGATTTCATAGAACACCTGCTTTCACTAAAATGGTCCGATTTAACTATTCTCATGATCAACAGCTCGCAATATCCTAGCGAAGTGGGGGAAACATCCAGCATTACCAGAACTTGGAAAACAGCACGCACTACTATTTTAAGGTGGTTTCCAGGTCATGTCCAGGATCCTAACGAGTCACTAAGAAGTTGAGCCAGCACATGACTCACGTTTTGGAGTGGGCTTTACGAGGGCGTGGTTGTCTGCACCTTCTTTACTGGCAAGCAGTAAGCGACTCCTCAGCTGGCTCGTCTCTTGCTTGCTCTCGTCCAGCTTGCGCTCGGCTGCACGGGCTGCCACCTGCCGAGTACGACAAAAAATAAGGTGCTAGGAAACGAACGCAAAGATACGATTGAATTTAGGAATGAGTTAAATTGGATATACTGGTAACCCAACTTTGGGTTTAGATACCCTGTTGCTCTTTGATTGCCTGCTTATCAGCATGGCCTCCCCCTGTGGTGAGAGTGGCCAACTCACCCAGCTCTCATGAGCCTTCTGCTCTTGCGCTGCCAGCTGGGCTCTGTAGGACTGTTCTTGGTCGTCCAGTTCCTTCTTCAGGCCCTCCACTTGAGTCCTGCCAAGAATGAAAGAAGTACGGGTTCTTGGTCGACAGCAATGAGTGGGACGGTACGTGAAATACTTGATGGTTATTGCGCATTAACAGAATATCTAGAATTAATCGTCTAAAAAAATATTAATATTTTAGTTATATTCACCACAACAAGACAGTTGTGGGCACCCAAATAAAGATTTTGGTGCAACAATATTGATCTAAAAATCAGCTTGGTACATTGAAGGTTCTAAATGTTGTCTGTACATCTGATCAAGGTTTATCCGTTCATACCTTTTAAATATTACGAATGTACAATTCATCGAGAACTGATTTAATGGGGAGGCTTCCGGGACGCTGTCAATCACACAATCTAATCTCATTTAGAGTTCATAAAGTATTAGCACGTCTCTCTGAGCAGTCAGAGTTCCTTGTAACCAGCAACAACTCACTTGTAGGCCAGGAGTTGCAGGTCGTAGTCTCTGATACGTGACGAGACGGTCTCCGCAGAGCCCTCAGCGTTGTGACGCAGGCCTGACTCGGACTCCAGCTCCCTACAGGTCAAAGGAAGGCAGCTGCGGTGATTATCGACGCATAGGAAACGTAGAAGAACAACGTCATGATCACGAGTAGAGGTAAAATCTGCGGTGTTTATCGGTACAAATACAAGTAATGTTGCGGTCTTTGGTTCCTACCCGGAAACTTAATAGGCTCGTGGGAGCATCATTGCGGCCCTCAGAGTAATAGAAAGTGTAGCGGTGATGTACAGATACAGACACTAGGCCGAAATCCCCCAACAAGGGGGGTAGCCGACGGCAAGGCGCACCTCACACTCTCATTCACTCACACTCGCACACCTTAGCTCTTTGCTGCGCAAAAGGGTCCGGCCGGGGACCCCGCCCGCAACACGCCCTCCGGGTCATGAGTGCGGTTCGAGGTCAGTGTCGGCAGCAGGGCCCGACAGCGTGACTGGTTTACCCCTGCCGCGTCATGATGACCGGGCCCCTCCGGGCCCACGACCATCCCGTCTCTCAACGATATGCCTAGGGAGGGATAGCACATCAGGGCAGCGTCAAAACTCATCCGTTCACTATCATTCTCCACTCACGACTATCCAGTGCACGCTCTCTCGCTACCTCCACACTCACGTCTTCCGTTCCTTACGCCTGCTTCACACCATCCATCCACCCAAACTTCGGTCTCCCTCTAGGCTTACGTCTACTCGTATCTAACTTCAACACCTTTTCCACCAATCTCCCTTCATCCATCCTCACCATGTGCCTGACCATCTCAGATCACGCGAATCAACTCTGTCCTCTAACTTCTTCACCATTCCCGTTCTGATGTGAACCACGTCGTTATTGAACCTGTCTCTCAGCGACATTCCAGCCATGCTCCTCAAACATTTCATATCAAAAACATTCAACCTTCTTCTCTCCTCTGCTCTCACCCCCAACTCTCAGCTCCGTACAGCACAGTTGGCACAACGACACCCTCATACAGCCCTTTCTTTGCTTCCATCCCCAACGTCATGCAGCTCATTACGCTTTTCAGTGCACTCAACACTTTACACCCCTCTTTCACTCGCGACTTCACCTCAGTTCCCACTAATTCAATCTTCTCCACATGGGAGCGGTGATGTGCAAAGGCCAAATGATCAGCGGGTTCGCAGTTGCCCAGATTAGATTTGAGCGGCCAATGTTACTAGCCTAGAAGAGTCAATGTTCTTAGGGAATCGAACGACATATTAGATACTAATGATCCAACAAGTCACCGTGAGCAACCAAGCAAAGAGTTATCCACCCGACAAGATATCTTACTTGGTGAGTTGAGCCTCCTTCTCTTGGAAATATGAGGTGAGGACGGCCAGTTTACTAAGGGCATCACTGCGCTCGCTGTCCGACTGCTGCTGGAGGTCGCGGCAGCGCGTCGCCTCCGCCTTGGCTTCCAGGGCCGCCTTCTCCAGACCAGAAGCCTCTTCCGCCCGCTGCTGCAGCTGCTGTTGGAGGTCAGAGCACTCTAGCTGAGCGGTGCTCAATTGCGCCTGCACCTGATCACGGGCAAAGGAAGCATATTGTAAGAAAAATGTTGAAGGAGAAAAAACGTTGTTTTGGAAGTTAAAAAACTTGATGGATTTCAAGTATTGAAATACAATCAGCATTTGGTAGTCAATGTGTGTCTTCGGGATCATAGTGTTATCAGTTGAAAACAACTTGGAGTTATTTTACATAAGATTAAGAGGCTCATCTACACCGGAGTTCAGACGGAAGCCTTACTGAGCTCCCCGTAGAGCGCGAAGTTCATTATTTCTGATAAGTTCGCATTTCAGTGTGAAAAAAAATACCTTCGTAAAAAGTGACATAATTTAAATGTAAAAAAATGTGGTATCCATGCACGCCAGTGAATACGGGAATAATATTCAATAAAAAATTATCAACAAAATGAAAGATTTATATGTACAGATACTGACACTAGGCCGAATCCCTCAAAGCAAGGCGCACCTAAAACTCCTCTCATACAATCACACGCACATTAACTAGGTAGCTCTCTAGAAAGGTCCTCGTTTCTGCGATCTTTGATCAATAGATAAAATATTAAATTACTATAACTTTTGTTATCTCAACTCTCTCGATAAAAAGCCATTCCTCTGTAATGCAGTATGAGCCATAATGTTAGCATGAGCTTCTGCTTTTTATTCGAATGAATCTAGATGAGGAAACATTAGAGACGTGTATGAGAGAGAATCTAGATAACATTCGTCGAAAGTGGTTTTCGACAGGTTTAGACCTTTTCAAGTCTTCAACGTTTTTTCGGGAAATTTCGAAAGTTCAAAGTTTTCGGCTTATCCAGAATTTTCCGTGTTTTAGACCAAATGGCGGCCGCTGCCGGGCCCCGGCCGGCCGCTGCCGGTTGTCCAACACCCCCTCCCCCAACCCTATACAGGGAAGGGCTACCCTACCATGGCATTCATGAAGACCAGTAAAGGCAGCTTCCCGTAGGGGAAACTCAAGCCACTCTAGCGTGAAACTTTAGCCATCAGAGGAGTTTTGATTTTCTGGGTTGTAATGTGATGGAAACCCTTTAGTGACCATCATTGTTGTTAAGATAGCAGGGGGAGGAAGAGGCCCCTTATGGCTCTTACTACATTACAGAGAAATAGCTTTTATTCGAGAGAATTGAGATAACAGAAGTTATATACTCTTCCATTCCGTAAAAGCCATAATGTTAGCATAGAAAATACCATCGTGTAGCGCAAGCTAGCCTATGCCAGAAGAGCAAAGAAATTGAATGGCTCGGCTGCATCTTAATCTGAGTGTTCCCAAAGAAGCACTTGCCGTGTAATGAATGGTGACTGCATCTTGATCTGAGTGTTCCCAAAGAAGCACTTGCCGTGTAATGAATGGTGACCCATTTGTATAAATAGGGGTAATGACTGTAACTATAGGCAAATACGAGTATTGCTTCGTGCCAACAACAGCCATTATACCAGATCATAGCGAGTATGAGCACCCAAATAATAATTATGTACATCAACATATATTGACCTCTAGTATGAGAGTGGATGAACAGCCAGGTTGATGTAGTAGTATCTATAATGTGTATCATAGCTTGTATGGTAACATTTCAGTACATTGAGTCGGATAAAGTAAATGTATAACGAGTAATCTGACGTAATCCTTATCCCGAAGCCGTAGCGTTGAGTACCTCCTAACGATAAGGTAAGAGAACCTATGCAAGTACCCTATAATATGTACAAAAGTTTCTGGCATTAGCAAGCGTAATGTCACAAACCGTTGAAATGAGAGACGATCTACCTGGTTCTTAATGAGACACAAGGTTGATTGGGCTTCCCCACTATGCACAGGTACTTGTGTATGAATACGTGGGGTGACTTCCCGAACTCCTTGGAGATGATGTGGGAGGAGGTCCTCACGCGTCCAAGCGATAAATGTGGCATACTTTCTGACGTCGTGAGCTTTCAGGAAAAGCATGCGGTATTGCATCATTGATAAGAGAGCAGATGACGTTTTAATCGGTTTGCCTGGAGTAGGATGGATGAACAAATAGTACTTGTTCGACGGACACCGTGCTACCTAGGCTTTGAGTGCAGCCATGTGGCACCGGTCATCTGCTCAACCATCAGGTAGTAGTGAGGCGATAGAGAGGAGCGGTGGAGTGGTTGTATGCTTGGTTCTTGTACAGGGACTTGTCAGCGGTCAGTATGAGAGCGTATGAAGGGTGCTTGGAGAAGTGAAGCCCCGTGCGTGACATGGCTGCAATCTCAGAGATCCTGTTTCCTGCAGCGAGAGCGACGGTCAACAGAGTCCTCTGAGTATTGAAGCGAAGAGAAGCGAGCATGTCGAGGACAGGTTCTAGCATCTACTGTGGCCCGAAACGCCTTTGCAGCCACGCCAGTTCTCAAATATAGACTCTTGGTCGTGCCTCCAAGACCGTGCAAGAGGGAAGTGAAGCATATTCCTGGAAATCAAACCGGTGCGAGGATTGAGCTGGCTCTACCGGCCGGGATATTACCGGACCGTCAATAGTGTGGTCTGGTTGATGGACTGCACCTTTGTGGCGCGGACACGCCTGGAAGCGAGCCAGGCGCTTTGGTATTGGCGTTGGGTCGACGGCCGGTGAGTGTTGACATGAGTGTCGGCAAGCGATCTACTGAATTTGATCGCGATGACTCGTTTAAAATATTGAAGGGGAGATAACAAGAGAAGGGCCTTGACGTTAGAAGCCTCATTGCTCTCGACGCGCTGGGACACGTCAAGGGTGAGCAAAACCTCACGGAAGGACGTGACGACCTTGGGCCACCACAGTGCGTAGGGGTGGTCGGGCACAACGAGGACGCGGTACTTCGCGAGCTTGCTGAGCAGCTGTGCAATCAGGTTGTATGGAGGGAACATGCATCTTTCCTTCCACTAATTCCAGTCGCACTGGAGAGAATCCACTAAAGCTGCTCGCGGGTAAGATACGGAGCTGCCAATAGTGGAAGCTTGTGGTTCCCCGGATGCGCGAAGAGGTTTATTTGCATGGCACCGCACAGGGTTGAGAGGCAGGTGCATTGAGGCGTCAGCGTCCACTCCGTCTCGACTAGTTGGAGACGTGAGAGCTGATCGGCCCAGATGTTCTGCGATCCGGGAAGGTAGGTCGCGAGAAGAGAAGGTGACGGTGCTGAAGGGTCTGTAGGAGCAGTGCTCCGATCTTCTGCAACATCGGGGCCTTGCTGGAGCCCAAGAGATTTGCCATGGCTACAGCCGCCAAGGTGTCTGACAACACACAGACAGTAGTGTGGAAACAAAAAGCACGGGTCCGCAGAGCATGGACGATGGCCAGCGACTCCCTCGACGTTATATTGGAGCGAGCGTTCCATTGCAAACCAGCGGTCGTACGACTGCTGGTCGCTGCAGCAGACCGCCTTCTCCCCCTCCGCGCCTCGTTAGATAGATCCGTTTACAATCGATGCTACGGTGGAGGCAGGACGCACGGAACGTGGGAGTAGAGGGAGGAATCGTTGCGCCAGTGCTGTACTGCAAGGCGGTAAGAATTGTTGAGAGCGCTGGGCTTGCTGGATAGGACCGTGCTGCTAGCAGCATTGTTGAGAGCGCTGGGCTTGCTGGCAAGGACCGTGCTGCTAGCAGATTAAATTAGAGTGTCAAGGCTTTCTAGTGCACTGAAGTCAATGTCCTTCTGGCACCGAGCGTCAGCCAGCGCTGCATCAAGTCATCAACAAATCATCCTCAGTCTCCGGAATTGTTTCGATTCACGGCATGCTTAGGTCACTACTGTTTATAGGGATATAGGGAGAAGTCAGAAATGTGTCCTACTCAAAGTGAGCAAAGAAAACGGTGGTCCTCCGGGATGGAGGAGTCAATCGGTAAGTACGATTAGGTATGATCAATTCACAACAGATCAGATTTCAGTTAGGAGGCTGGTTTCTTGAAGAAGCTGTTCCGCACTGAATTGTCTCTGAACTTATTAAGCATTGGGCGGAGTATATTTGGAAGGTCCAGGAACCGGCTCCGAAGGGGAAGTATGTGCGTCGACATTCCGTCCATGTGTGGCACTCTGCCAAGACATGGGCTATTGTAAGAGGGACTGGACAGTCCATGCAGTAAGGAGGTGGCGACGCCTCCATTAGGTGTCTGTGCGTAAGTCTGCTAAGTCCAATTCTCAATCGGCATAGAGTTACCTCAGTCCGTCGAGATCGGTTGTTTGAGGAGACCCAGGGTATGTCTTTAATAGTACGCAATTAATTTCTCATAGGAACATCAGACTCTTCCATGTTCTATTAATTCGCACAGCTTTTTTAATCGCTGTGTAAAAGTCTTCATAAGAGAGCGGACGCTGTTCTGCTGGGTCAGGCGCCGCTGCAGCTCTTCGCCCCGCTTTGTCCGCCAGCTCAATGTCCACCACCCCACAGTGGCCCAGAACACGGCACAAACGAACGTTCTTGTTTCTGGAGGACAATCGCACAAGCCAGCGCAAGATTGCTGAAAACGACATGGTGGCAATTGTTGAAGATTTCCAGGGTTTGAAGCGCACTGAGTGAATCACTGAAGATTGAGATATTGGCATCTGGAAGAGTATCAGCTGCCAAGAGGGCATTGGCAATGGCCGTGAGTTCAGCAGTGAAAACTATCGCTGATGGTGGGAGTTTCCTAGTGACGACGCGCCCGGGGAGCACTGCTGCACAGCCCACAGCATCGTCGTCTATTGATCCATCAGTGAAGATATACAAGCTATCAGCGTGATGAGTCTCCGCATGGGCTATAAAAATAGAATGAAGATTTTGGGGTGCAACATCTGCCTTTCGGCCAGTAAAATAGTAAGGGCAGAGCATATTTTCTGGTAAACGCCAGATGGGAATAGCATCTCGTGGGAGAGGATCCACCATGATGTGTGGTAGTCCAAGCTCAGCAGTGAGGAGTTCGATGCGTTTAGAGAAGCTCGAGGAAGGAGCAAGATTGGGGTGGCGCTGTCGGATTGTGGAACACGTAGGGGAGGTGGGGCGAGCAAGAACCTGGCAATAAAATTGGAGGTCAATTTGTTCTCGTCGTAGGGCAAGACTAGGCTCACCATTTTCACAAAGAAGGTTGACAATAGGGGAGGAGCGGAAAGCTCCACTACAAGCGCAAAGGGCGGCATTGAGAATTGGTTCCAGCATCTTGAGAATATTTGGTTTCGCGGAGCCATAGACCCCCACGTGGGTGAGAGTAAAGTAATGAGATGCTCGAGGACTGTCGATGCGAGCAAAATTAGTGTCACCCTAAATGGAGAGCTCTTGGAGGAAGTTCAGTGTTTTAAGTATCTGGGCTCCCATGTAGAGAAAACTGAACTAGTGGAAACTGAAGTGAAGGCGCGAGTGAAGGAGGGATGTAAAGTGTTGGGTGCACTAAAGAGTGTAATGAGCTGTAGGACGTTGGGGATGGAAGCAAATAGAGGGCTGTATGAGGGTGTTGTTGTCCCAACTGTACTCTACGGAGCTGAGGCTTGGGGGATGAGAGCAGAGGAGAGAAGAAGGTTGAATGTTTTCGAGATGAAGTGTTTGAGGAGCATGGCTGGAGTAACGCCGAGAGGCCGGATCACCAACGACGT
>SDVV010015674.1:0-14463 GCA_016164225.1 Gammarus roeselii | reverse complement strand
ATATAAACTTTTTTAGGCGATCGTTTTATTGAAAGTTCTTTTTTCAATTGCTTCCGGGTTTACTATATATACGACTGATACCCCGATGTTAAGGGAGTGAGTCAACTCTTAGTGCACCAAGGGGGGGGGGGTATGTAACAGTATACTGATAGGAGGAGAGGTGAAGGAATTCAAGAGAAAACTTATTAAAACAGGGAGAAATTATATTTAGTGGTTAACGAGGACGCCACGGAAAGGCAAGTGAAATAATAATACCCCCAAGGGGTATCCTGTTCTAGGTGCAATGAGGTCCAGGTCGACATTATGCTCTCTGTAGGGATACTACTGGAAATTGATTGTTCTTGTATACCGAAATCCAAGAATAACAGTACGTGAAGAACATGTTCTCTTAGTCGAATTGAACAATATCATTTTCTCATCCCATGAGGGTATCATGATGGGAGACTTCAACCTACCTGACATCAATTGGACAACACTGGAAGCTAAATTACGGGATGGCAGATTGATACGACTCGTCAATGATATCCTAAAAAAACGTAGGTTGAAGAACCAACCAGAAGGCCTAACATCTTGGACCTTGATCTATCGACTGAAGAACAATAATAGAAATGATAACAGTTGAAGAAAAATTAGATGATCACCATGCTATTGAATTCGAAATCACAGCAAACAGAACAATAAAGGAATCAGCAAGGTACAACTACAATTTTCAAGGAGAAAAATTTGAAGGGGCTCCATGGACGAAATCACAAATATAGACTTTGGTTACCAATTCCATGGCAGGACCGCTGATGGATCTTCTGCGCATCTTAGAGATAGGGTGGTCCAAGCAAACGAGCGATAGATCCCGGAGAGAAAAGAACAAATGAACAAACCACTTGGCTGAATAATGAAGTTCAAGGAGCAATAAATCGCCAACAGATATTGTGAAGAGAGTGGTCAGAAGCGCCTGGAGAGACAAAAGAAAAATGTTGCTAAATCGGCCAAACGTAAACCCAACGGGATACATGCATATGTGAACGACAGACCTGTTGCTCCTGACAGCATCGATTCTCAACGGAATAGTGCAGGTGATCAAAAATTATTCGATGCAGACGTGTCAATGATATTCAACAAATCCGTATTCACAGTTGAGAATATTAATAATATCCCAGAAATAGAACTGCCTGGAGAAGTGCAACCGTAGGATAATAATGACTCACCCGTTGGTAAGGTAGAGGAATAACTCGGGAAATTAAATATTTACAAATCTACAGGACCAGATGACCTGTGTCGTAGAAGGTTACCGAACCTCTTCGAAATCATAAGTGGTTCACTGAAAGTGGTCTTTAACAGGTCTATGACTACTGAAATTATTCCAGAAGACAATTTCACAGCCAAATCCAGGAGAAGTAGTAGGCAACAGCCAGGAAACTATAGTACAAACAGTTTCACATCTGTGGTCTACAAAACATTGGAATGATTGATAAAAACATGTATAATATGTCACCTTGAGAGAAACCACCTCATCAAGGAAGCCCAAAACTGCATTAGAAGCAAACGTAACTGACTGTCCAATCTCCTTGACATTCTCAACACGGTAACCGAGATACACAATGTAACCTAAGCTATCGACCTTATTCATCTTGTCTGTCAAAAAGTGTTTGATAAGGTCTCCTTGAACGCCTACTAAGAAAAATGTAGACGCTTAGTATAACTGGAAACGTGACCAGATGACTAAGAAATTAGCTCAAGGGTCGCAAACAACGTGTTTGCGTCGGCTAAGGAAAAAGTCACTGGACTACGGTAACATCAGGAGTACCCCAGGACAGTGTTCTTGGGCCTCTTCTCTTTATAAACTAAATAAACAACACCGACATCGTGAGAGAAAGTTATACAATTTTGCTGACGACACTAAATTCTGTTACAAAACTGACTGTGAGCAAGATCGCATAACTATCCGAAGGGATCTTAATGAACTAGTGGACTGCTCTGAAAAGTGACAAATTAACTTTAATATTTAAAAATGCACTGTTATGAACATCGAATCACAAAATCGAAATTCTACTTACGTAATAGTGGACCAGCATATGACTGAAGTCAACCAGCAACGAGACCTTGGAATATTTATCACAGAAGATCTCAAGGGGATAAGCAATTCGAAGCTAGCTACAAGAAAGGCAATAAAGTCTTCAACTTTATATCCAGAAACTTTCATCCCAAGTCCAGTGACATCGGCTTTCGTTATATACTTCACTCGTCAGGTCACAAATGGAATTTGAAGTACAAGTTTGGTCCCCTCACCTACGATGGGATATTAACAAATTGGAATGCGTTACGCACAGAGCAACCAAAATGGTTCCGGAACAAAAAAACTAACATCACTTGAAAGAAGACGACTTAAAGGTCAGTTAATAGAAACCTTCAAATACCCTAATGGGCTTACTAGAGTTAGCCCTGAGGGCTACTTTCGTCGAGATTTTAAGCCAAGGAAAATAAATAATGGACAAAAACTGCAGCTGAAACAATTCAGAACATTAGTGGCTGAGAACTTCTTTCCAATCAAGATACCAACATTTTGAAACCGATTACCCCATGATGTGGTTAACAGTAATAACCTAAACACCTCTAAAAACCGCATCGACAAACACTGAGCACCTCATCTAGGGTGGCCTAGTTGTATTTCAAATTCAATTTTGGAGTACTGCTAAAACGGACTCATCAGCCCGTCCCAGGCCTGTTACTACAACTACTAATACTACTACTAGGGATGGTCAAGGCAATTCTAGGGATGGTCAAGATCCTGGTCCACAGCCGCCCGGACGAGACCCCCCCCCCCCCCCCCCGATGATGAAGATGTCGAAGACAGAGACAAGCGCCGTCTAAAAGTCTTCTTCTGTAACGCACAGTTATATGCCCCTAAGTTCGACGAACTGAGGGGACTGGCGACCCTGTACTCGTTTGATGTCATTGGCATAAACGAAACATGGCTCAATCTCCAGAATAGAAACCTGGCAGCAGAGATAATGCTCCCGGGCTTCAAAATGTTCAGAGTGGACAAACCCACCCCTAGTAAACGAGGGGGCGGGTCCGTGATGTACATAGGAGATACTGCATCCATTTCTTAGAGCAACGCTGGTCACAGTTTCTTGCGAAATACTCAACGCAGAAATCAAAGGGGCACATGCAACATTGAAGCTGGCATTTGGTGTACCACAAGATGCACAGCTCTATGTTGTACCGCAAGATGCCCAGCTCTATGAGAAGCTGGAAGAAATAGTCTCAAATAATTACGAGACTATCATCTTCGGCGACTACAATCTCCCTTACATCGACTAAGTGAGCCTAACATCAAAGGCCCCAGGCAATAAACTAACGGAGTTTATAGCCGAAAATGGCATGACCCAGTGTGTTCGTGAGCCAACCCGGGGGAACAACACACTGGACCTAGTCATGACAACTGAGGAGCGCTTGGCCGGCAACATCCTAGTTGACAACAAACTGGGAGGTGCTGACCACAACGCGGTGGAATTCACGATCAAAGTGCCCCGTCCAACCCCCCAGAGAGCTATACGCCGCCCCGATTTCAAGCGAGCAGACTTCCAGGGGATGAGAGATCAACAGTAGATAGTATAGCAGCAAAACGCAATTCGAGGCAGTTTTATCGGTGGGCGTACGGACGGGCGACCTTTGGGCGACAATGTTGGCGGGGGTCAGCCGCGTTGCATGCAACCTTTGACTCACTAGCGAAGGTGGGCACAGCCTAATGGGCGAAGGCGATGCCGCGCGAAGGAAGTGGTTTCGGACAGATGGATAGCTTATACATGTTAACAGTTTATATTTTTTACATAAGGGTATTAGCATTTCAATGCTTGGAGGAGGGAGAGGGATATTGCAACTTTGTTGCATGTCATATTGAATACATGCATTTTCAATGCTGTGTCCTCTGAATGTTTTTTGGGGTGTTGACAAACATACATTTATAAGATATTTTTTATTTATAATTACAGGTACATAATAATTTACCAGTTGTATTAAAGGTTAAGACTCCACACATATTCTTCTTGCACGTATGCTGATTTCCAGTCACGTTCATGATGAATGTTTCAACCTTGATATCATTTCTACGACGTTCGCTATTGGAGAACCGTTCGATTATCTTTTTAACTGTTATATTTTGACATAGATATTAGGCAAAGTAGATGCAATAAGCTCCACAGACCAACAATAGATCACTTTGGATTGGTTTCTGTAGTACAAATTGTATTTTTGCATGGATATTATAGTACAAAACTATATTTCCTCCATATATTTTTGGATTAAACCCAAACGAATCAAAAAAGAAGTGTTTGTTTTTGTTTCTGAATATTAGGATCCAGTGACCCGTTTTATTAGGATTGCTTTCGCTGTTAACAATCATGTAGCCATTCATTTGATGCATGGGCATTCTGTTTTCCGCAAAACATCCTATATAGGCACGTTTCATAATTGGAACGCTCTTGGATGCATGGTTAATTTGATTATTATCCATGTTTACTGTAGATAGTTGGGGAATACCCTCCTTGCCGAATTTATTTGGATGACACCGAGTGGATAACCTACCAGGCACAAGATCTTATTCGTAGTGGGTGGATTTTCACAGTTCACTGTTGTACGTATGTTTGCTCGTTTTTCTAGGTTAATGACATCTTCAGAGTCGGTAGGTCTTGTATCTATAACAAATATAGTTCTTCCTGCAGGGAAATTTTGTCTTGTGATGAGATGAGCGCTGTTGCGCCTCCCTAGAGCAAAAAGGGTTTTATGGTATGCTTGGGCACACTTTCTGGGAAACGACGATCTAATGTTGGTAACGCAGTTTCCGTTTACATCGACGATAACGTTTGTGATATTATTATGCTGAAAGTAATTTGGATTGCGATCATTTGCTCCGTTATGTGCAGCTTGATCAATGAGAAAAAGGGCTATTATATGTGGAACAACCCCATTGAAGGTGGAATCAATTGAGTTGGAGTTATGACCAGTAGGAAACACGATTGTTTTGACAATAGGTCGATCGAACACGTATTCAATCATGTCATTGTTTTTTGTGAGCGCTTTATTCAGAGCAAGCAAAGCTGTCGGGGATGGTACAACCTTTTACACCATAATATGCATGAATCAACTAAATAGATGTACTGTTCATTGTCATGTGCTAGAAGAACGCTACTAAGTTTTGCCAGCTCCAAACGTTTAACTCTGACATTACCAATAGATAACAATTGCTACCGGATACGACAAAGTTTAGTGGTCCCATCATATGTATGCCATGACGTACACTTTCTTGAATCCAGGTCTCATTTTCATTTTGATTAGTAAAATTCGCCGCGACGATGGTATCTGGGATGGATGTTTGCAGTGATTTATACATCATATTCAACCCTTTATTATTTAGATCGGAGCTCTTCATGGACGTATAGGAGTTGAAATTATTTAGTAGTCCTGTATATCTGTTTCCTCCACATTGAACACCATTTAGGAATAGAGAGTGACTTTGGAACATACGATGAAAGAATCCGTCAACGAGTGTAACATTTTCAGCGGCGGCCAATGCGCTCCATCTGCATTTCTAACACGGATTTTCACTTTTGCAGTTAACGAGCTCAAGTCAACCATTTCATTATACGATCCTGGAATATGAAATTCTATAAAGGAATCGGCAATTCTACCATCACACAGACTACTGTTTGTACCTAGATAGTTTCTTTCAAATTTCGATTCGATACTTGATTCAATTAAATATTTCTCGTTGATGGAAGGGGAACATATCAATCACCCCCATTTCATAGTTTTCCGTAGGGGTTTCTAGCCCTGTCATGTTGAGAGATGATCCACCAAGCATGTTGTCGGTATAGAACCTTACCCGAAACTAATGTTACTGATACATGAACACTGGTATTTATTAGTAAATAAACAACGGACGACACGACTCCATCTTTCTTCCGTAATTCATCTTCGATTTACGATTTTTCGTTACTTTTCCTATGATCTTACCTCCAAACATGGCTTTCCTTACAACATTCATGTGTGTGGCAACCCCATGTTCCTTCGTTGATTGACGCATATCTTTCTGCTCCGAGTAATCGTGTGCCATGTTCCGAACCATATCGGCAGCTGCAGGCAGTAATGTTCTTCGCAGACAAGGCAATGTGCGTCTCTCAAGACTGGCTATGGTTGAGAAGAAACAGCTACCCCTTTGGTACGATATCGGACTTGTGAATCTGTCAATATCATGTAAATTTCCGCCGCGTATTTTGTCACGTTTTGCGAATAAAACTTCGTATTATTTGTACGACCAATATGCATATACCACCCTCATGATTGCTTGTTACCAAATGACCTTTTTTATATCCAGCGTTATATTTATCGGGCTCTAGCTTCTTTTAAAATGCAATACGCATAGGCTAGATCCACCATCCTTGAACGGGATGTTACCGCCAACACCATCTCGCAGATCGATGGAAATGAAATCAATATGACTACGCTGTATCATTTTTTATATTTGACATGGGCGCGTGTAGATGAATAAAAGTTATTAATAGGAATAACAGCAAGAATATTGACCTTCTTGTCGCCCATAAAACTGCGTGAAATTATATAGGAGTAAACGTTTAAGTAGCGTACATTCTCGCTCATAAAGAACAGTTTTTCGCTTACGCCACCTTCACCGACATTATATTTACATATCGCTCCACCCATTAAATCAGCAGATCTATCTCCGACAAAGTACCAATTCACCATAGCTTCAGTATATTTGTGTTGCGACATGTTTTGTAGAATAAAGGCATTGAACTTTATGCGTCGTGTGGCCTTATTATATTCAAACAATTTTCCTTTTTCTTATATTGATTCCTAGCTCGGAGATGTAATCTTCCAATGCATTGCCTGATATCTTCTTGCTAGGAATAAACAACGCTTTTTTATGCCCGATTCGTTCATTTTCAGAATTCAAATAATCTATGTAGATTACAATGTTGTATTGTATATCATGTTTCTTTATCGTGAACCAGTCATTATAGAATAGTTCTACAAGTCCTACGCTTCACTCTCCCTGTGACTGTATTCCTGGATAAATACTGTCTGTAAAACTTGATGTCGTATTGTTTTGATACAACTGGCTACTGCCTAGCGATGGGACATAGACAAAAAAGTTCTCCAGTTCCTGCATCCTGCATTGGGTCCTACGTCATACTGACAATAAACCGCTTGTAGACATCAATATATATTCTTATTACTGGGACAATCAAATAACTTAATATATTTTTTATTTTATTTACATACAAGGGATATATAGAGAATAAATCCTGAAGACGTGGAGGTGTTTTCATCGCGAGTGTATTCGCCAAAGACGGTCTCACCCGGCATGCGTCTCTTTCATGTTAAATCCATTTCTTCATCGACATCATCGTCAGCGAAGTCACTTCGTTTCCTCTTTTTAGTGATGGTAGGTTTATTGTCAATGGATTTTTGGGGATCACCGGGAGGCTATAGGCAAGAGTCGTGCACGCGTCAATAAAGTAGCGCTTGTTCTCAAACTTACTGAGGCAGTTTTTGATAGTGCGCACAGTTTGGAGTTGGCATGCTTGCGCACGAATGCGGTGTATGGTTTCGAAGTGTGTGTATGTTTTCTAGTTATGTATGTCTCTGTATTGTTCATGTTTGATTTTGACTTGTGTCTGGTAATTGACACCTTTAGCAGACGATATTGTGACATCAGACTCAAGCAACATGTTGTAACACTTTGGTTGTGAGCAGATGATCTCACTCGGGTAGTCATCAGCTGTTTCGCTTTTCAGCAGTCCCAGCTGTCCTTTCTTGGATTCATCGAACAGGGGATGATTTTAGGGGTAGTTGGAGAAGTCCTTGTATTCAGCCAAGGGAGCTTGCCGCATTTCCGATTCAATGTCAGCCATGCCTTTGAACTGTATCAGCAACGAGTCAGTGTCTGAGTAGTTGAGCGAGACGTTGTCACCGTAGCGTGGCTTCAGTGTGTCATAAAAGAAGCTGTAGACTTTTGCTTTTGCTTTTTCAAGCACGTAGAATCCAACTAGGAGTGGATGTACCATTCGGACATTTTTTTTCTTGAGAATCATGATGACTGTTACGGGTCCGATGACGTAGCAGTTTTTCAGGAGGGGATTGGCAAAATATTTTCGGAACTCGTTGGGGGTGCACACGACCTTTGCCTCTAGACTTCTGTTGAGCGGGTTGAAGAGCAATTTTCCGTAGATACTATTTGAGAGCAGTTTAAACATGGCCTTTTCAAAGGAGTTCGTAGACTCCTGACGTTTCTGAATATTTTTCATGGTGAAAGTTTTGAAGACCGGCTCCTGTTTAATCCGAAAAATTCGATGAACCTTGGTGAATTCCAGTCCTTGCCTGATTAGTGCTTGAAGAAGTTCCACGACCACGAGGTTGTCAGTTTGAGTTAAATGGCTAGCAACAAGCTTACGATTTGCTCGTTTTCAGTTTATGAGATGTTCCAAGCCAGCCAGGAGATTTTTTGTCATGGGCGAATCATCGTCCAAGGTAATCTCTTTGTGATGTAGAAGGAGTGGCAGCTCGTCTGTTTTTTGTGCAACTTTATCGCTGACTTAAGCATCAACGCAGACAATGTACGTATACTCGCCAGAACAGCCGGTGTTTACCAAGTCGAATGTTTGAATTTCTTCTGGTGTGAGCTCGAGGATTTTACCAAAGATAAAGGGTTCGCTCAAGCAGCCACCATAAAGACTGTTGAAGTCCCACATTGCTGCTAAAGACACGGGTAATGTAGGGTCGTAATCTTTGCATCGGGGATTGTTTATCTTGGCATGACCTTTCGTCAACTCACGAATCTGCCTCGTGTGTTTTAGACAATCAAGTTCAGGAGATCGATATCTTTCACCATCGTCAGTTTCATCTTTTCTTCGTAGAGGGCGGCTTGCATTTCAAAACCAGGGCCGCTCACAAAATGGACGGGGGTCAGGGTATAGACGCGTGTCATGATCTCCCTAAACTTTTAAAAGACTTCGGCCAGCAGCAGCGTGTTGATGAGTAGGTAGATGATCATGTAGTCACGCAACGTCTTACAGTCTGCTGCCTCCCACATTTCGATCACTCCAGCATAATCAGAGTTCGAAATTCCTTTGCCTCGAAGTTAACTGTAGAAGGCTTCTTGCGATGGGAAGATTGTTTAGTCCAGCACAGAATCCGATGTGATGGCTTCGTAGCAGAAGTGTCCTTTTCGAGAGGCGAGGTCTAGAACCTTGTCTCTGTAACCGAGACTTGTGAGATGGGATTTGAGGAGCGGCATGTTATGGCCACTATCTTTAAGATTTTTTGGCAAGACTGTCCAAACTTGAGTTGAGGAACGAAAACGAGTCGATGAACTTGACACCGTACTTGCTCGTGGCATCGTTTAAGGAGACAAATGCTGAACATTTTATCTGATTGTTTTGGCAAAACGTTTATGTTGGAAAAGTTTTTGCCGTCCAATCCACGCAAAATGAAGCGCATTTCATAGGTCAATGCATTGTGAGCAATGCATGGCATGAACCTGAGTTTGTCAGTGATTCTGAAGTTACAATTAGCACAAAGAGCCCCAACGTAGTTGCCTGGTTTGACTTCTTTATTGGGTCCGAAGACCCCCTCCACGTAATGATTATGATGGCATACTCGTTTTTTACCATTTTGCTCCAAAAGCGTCTCCGCAGCATTCACATGTTCTGCTTTCGCAATTTTTTTTACGTTTTGTTTGGTGAGAACGGGGATAGGGAACAATGGTAAGGATGACATGTATTCATTATAATCCAGCAGCATATTCTTAACCAGATGTGTCTCAATCTCCTCAAGGGGAACTATAGTCGAATCGACTATTTTGTGCTTTACAATTTCCCCGTCTTTATCCACAAGAGTATAACTGTACATGCACAACTTGGGTATGTTGACTAAATGTTTCCCTTGAGGAGATGGAGACATATCTGGTTAAGAATATGTTGTTCCATCAACAAGAAATATTTAATTGAATCAAGTATCGAATCGAAATTCGAAAGAAACTATCTATGAACAAACAGTAGTCTGTATGATGGTAGAATTGCCGATTCCTTTATAGAAAATCATATTCCAGGATCGGGTAATGAAATGGTTGACTTGAGCTCGTTAATTGCAGAAGTGAGAATCCGTGTTAGAAATGCAGATGGAAGCGCATTGGCCGCCGCTGAAAATGTTACACTCGTTGACGGATTCTTCCATCGTATGTTCCAAAGTCACTCTCTATTCCTAAATGGTGTTCAGTGAGGAGGAAACAGTTATACAGGACTACAAAATAATCTCAACGCCTATACATCCCTGAAGAGCTCCGATCTAAATAATAAAGGTTTGAATACGATGTATAAATCACTGCAAACATCCATTCCAGATACCATCATCGCGGCGAATTTTTCTAATCAAAACGAAAATGAGATCTGGATTCAAGAAAGTGTACGTCATGGTACACATATGATGGGATCACTAAAATTTGACGTATCCAGTAGCAATAGTTATCTATTGGATAATGCTAGCGTAAATATACGTTTGGAGCTGGCAAAACCTAGTAGCGTTCTTTTAACACATGACAATGAACAGTACATCTATTAAGTTAGTCCACGCAAATTGTGGTGTAAAAAGGTTGTACCATACCCTACAGTTTTGCTTGCTCTGAATAAAGCGCTCACAAAAAACAATGACATGATTGAATACATGTTCGATCTACCTATTGTCAAAACAATCGTGTTTCCTACTGGTCATAACTCCAACTCAATTGATTCCCCCTTCAATGGGGTTGTTCCACATATAATAGCCCTTTTTCTCATTGATCAAGCTGCACATAACGGAGCATATGATCGCAATCCAAATTGCTTCCAGCATAATAATATCACAAACGTTATCATCGATGTAAACGGAAACTGCGTTACCAACATTAGATCGTCGTTTCCCAGAGAGTGTGCCCAAGCATACCATCAAACCCTTTCGGCTCTAGGGAGGCGCAACAGCGCTCACCTCATCACAAGAAAAAAAATCCTTGCAGGAAGAACTATATTTGTTATAGATTCAAGACCTACCGACTCTGAAGATGTCATTACCCTTGAAAAAAACGATCAAACATACGTATAACAGTGAACTGTGAAAATCCACCCTCTACGAATAAGATCTTGTTCCTGGTAGGTTATACACTCGGTGTCATACAAAGAAATTCGGCAAGGAGGGTATTCCCCAACTATCTACAGTAATCATGGATATTAGTCAAATTGACCTTATATCCATGAGTGATCTAAATGTGAAACGTGCCTATATAGGGTGTTTTGCTGAAAACAGAATGCCTATGCATCAAATGAATGGCTACATGATTATTAACAGCGAAAGCGATCCTGATAAAATGGGTCATTGGATCCTAATATTCAGAAACGAAAACAAACACTTCTTTTTTGATTCGTTTGGGTTTAATCCAAAATTTTATGGAGGAAATATAGCTTCGTATTATAGTATCCATGCAAAAATACAACTTGTACTACAGAAACCAATCCAAAGTGATCTATCGTTGGTCTGTGGAGCTTACTGCATCTACTTATTATATGTGTCAAAATATACCGTTAAAAAGATAATCGAGCGTTTCTCCAATGGCGAACGTCGTAGAAATGATATCAAGGTTGAAACATTCATCATGAACGTGTCTGGAAATCAACAATCGTGCAAGAAGAATATGTGTGGAGTCTTAACCTTTAATACAGCTTGTAAATAATTATTTACCTGTAATTATCAATAAAAAATATCATATAAAAGTAGGTTTGTCAAAACCCCAAAAAACATTCAGAGGACACAGCATTGAAAATGCATGCATTCAATATGACATGCAACGAAGTTGCAATACCCCCACAAGCATTGAAATGCTAATACCCTTATGTAAAAATATAAACTGTTAACATGTATAAGCTATCCATCTGTCCGAAACCACTTCCTTCGCGCGGCATCGCCTTCGCCCGTTAGGCTTCGCCCACCTTCGCTTGTGAGTCAGAGGTTGCATGCAACGCAGCTGACCCCCGCCAACATGGTCGCTCAAATGTCGCCCGTCCGTACGCCCGCCGATAAAACTGCCTCGAATTGCGTTTTGCTGCTATACTATCTACTATCAACTAAGTGCGCCTAACCTAATCGAAAAACTCGAAGAAGGTACGGCGGACGCTTGCTGCCGTATCCTCAATGAGAGAGTTCGCGAGGCAAGCGACCGATGTATGCTCATGGGGACAATTGATCCCGCTCAAAGGATCAGGCCCCTTGGTGGAACGTCGAAGTTGCAAGAGCCTTGAATCGTCGCTATCAACTAAATGCGCATCGACTGAGGGATAACACCGAAGAGGCGGCAGAACTCCACCGCCTGGCGTGTAGGACAGCCACTTGTCTAATCCGATCCTCTAAGAGCACGAAAGAGAAAAATATTGCTGATAACGCCGAAGAGAACACAAAGGATTTCTATCGCTACGTCAACGAGCGTAGAATTGCTAGGGACTTAGTTGGTCCGCTAATGGACGAAGATGGTGTCCTCAGAACGTCACCTGAGGACATAGCCATTGTCCTGAATAGCTTCTTCTGCTCAGTGTTCAGAGTTGAAGGCCCCGGCTACGAACGAGATACTGTTTACGCTGGGGAAGTCAGCCTCGACGACATTGCGTTCACATGAGAGGAAGATGCCAAACAACTTGAGGAGCTGGACATTTACAAATCGATCGGTCCCGATGGGCACCACCCAAAAGTTTTCGAAAAAAATCGAGAATACTTGGCAGATTCCCTATCCTACATCTTCAATTTATCGATGACGAGTGGCGATGTCCCCGAAGACTGGAGAGTTGCAATGTCACGGCAATTTTCAAGAAAGGTGACCGACAATCGCCCAGCAACTATCGACTGATCAACTTGACGTCGATCGTGTGCAAAACCATCTAGCGATTGATACGAAATCTTCTCGTCGATCATCTGGAAGACAACGGACTCATTCATGACACTCAACACGGTTTCCGCCGTAAGAGGAGTTGTCTGACGAATCTGCTGGACTTCTTCAATGAGGGGATCAACGTGTACGACCACCGCAAGGCAGTGGATGTCATATAACTAGACTTTCAAAAAGATTTCGACAAGAAGCCGCAAAGAACACTGTTACACAAAGTTTCTGAACTCGGCATTGGTGGCAACGTACTTTGCTGGCTGCGCGCCTGGCTAACAGGACGAAAGGGAAGAGTCAGCATCGGCCAGGCCTTGTCCGAATGTGCCCCTGTTACCTCTGGGGTGCCCAAGGGCAGTGTCCTGGGTCCTATCCTCTTTCTCATCTATGTAAACGACATCGATGCGTGGCTTCTGTCCAAGGTAACGAAAATTACCGACGACACAAAGCTCTGTCATGCAGCATGGAGGGATCTCAAAAAAAACTCGTCCAATGGTCGGAAGCGTGGCAGATGCCCTTCTATAACGCGAAATGTACAGTTATGCATATGGGGTGTCACAATGCCAACTTCAACCACACGATGGCAGGAAGCGATCTTGCAACTGTTGACCAGCAGAGAGAATTGGGTGTCCTTATCTCAAAAGATATGAAATGGAACGCACAGGTCGAAGAAATTTACAAGATAGCTAACCGTAACCTTGGTTACATCTCCCGTAACTTCCTATGCAAATTGAAGAACTCAGTATTGCCGTTGTACACGTCCCTTGTCTGTCCACACCTCGAGCATGCAGTCCAATTCTCGTCTTCACACATGAGGGGGGACATTGCCAAACTGGAACGAATCCAGCATCTTGCAACTAAGCTCAATCCGCAGGTACACCATCAGAGCTACGAGGATTGACTTGAAGAGCTTGGCCCCATCACCCTTGAGCAACGAAGGGGGAGAGGCCAGCTCATTGAAACCTTCAAATACCTGAAGGGATTCAACAACGTGAGTCCTGTCGTTCTCTTCGACAGGGACCACAACATTCGTACCCGAAACAACGGGGCAAAACTTGTGGAAAAACGTTTCGCTACAACTACAGCGCAACACTTTTTCCCGATCGCAATCTCGCAGGCCTGGAACAACTTAGCGGCTGTGGTAGTTGGCTCTGAATCCGTGAATTCGTTCAAAAGCGCGCTCGACAAGCACTGGGCTACGTGACTCGTTTATCCTGATAACGACACCATTTACCAGGAGCTGTCGAACCGGGTGAGAGGTGTTACGGCGACTGTCATCCACCCCTAAACCCACACCAGGGCCACCGGTACTGGGTGTGAGCCCGTAATGGTACTCCCATTAACCCATCTCACTAGCCTACGAGGCCGTCTGTTGTCCTAACGGGACAAGCAGATGCTGGGACTATGGTATCCGGAAAATCGACACCGCCTTGGAGGAGGGCTTGCTCAACTCAATGCGGCGGTGAAGATTTGGAGGGATGCCATTTATATATATA
>SDVV010015673.1:2816-14464 GCA_016164225.1 Gammarus roeselii | reverse complement strand
AAATGCATATATGCAAGTCATGTTGCAGATATGCATTTCGATGCTTGCCATTCGAGTTAAATTTAGGATATTGCAAACAAAGATTTATAAGATATATTTTTTATTGGTAATAGATTTATAACACGTTTTTATTGGGCAAGTACCATGGGTTTATCATTCATACGAGCACATAACTGTTCACTCCGAAATTCAACACGAGCAACTATACGAAACATAAGTAATGACTTCGACCTCCCTCTCTTGTGTTATCTTGACCGGCGATATCAGTGCCACTCTGTGGGTTCTTTATCTACATATGATATTCATTATTTCTCACCTGAAGCTGTCGGTTCGTCATGTAGGTGGAGGATTTATCATATTTTTCTCTCTGTTCTATTGGGTTCATGAGTGCTGCCCTTAGTTCACATTTTAGATAGACAGCTACCTTTGGGATAAGTGTATGCAACACTTCCACACCTAACCTTGTAATCAAAACTTTGTTTATAGTCTTCAGCGAGCTTTTTCTCGACGTAAGTTTTTTAATTATAGTGACATGTTTATGACCTCGGATCGTTTCAGGTATTTTTTTACTGTTGCTATCATTACCATTCACTATATTCCCGCAAAAAAAGTGAAATATACCTAATTCTCCTAGCACTCAAACGTTTGAGACACGATACCCTTTCTTCATGATTCATTTCCAAAAAATTTGAGATAAAGTCTTATATGCATTTTACTTTTTTGTATAATTTTACACTTCTTATACTTGTTACCCTTTCATTACCCCATTTGATAAAACGGTTTCCTTTAACTTAAGCAGGTTTTTCTTCACATGAGGTTTTCTTGATATCACTACCCATATGTTCAGTATTTTCTTTTTCGGCTAAGGTTTGGGTCTCCTCCCGCCATTTCGATTTAGCTGTTTTCATCCATTCTTCATACACTCTGCGCTTTGTTGTTAGAGGTGAAGCCCTTTTTTTACTGTTTAATCCCTGTTGAGTACTGTATATCTCATTATTTTTGATACCCTGGTCCGGCTTATGATGTTCTATCAATACACCCGTTGCAGTAGAGCTTTTAATTTCCTCATTCATTTATAACATGATCATACGCAAGATAACGGTGTCCCTTGAGATGACGCCAAAACCCGAACATGGAGCTTGATTTGCTTAATTTTATCTCAACAGTGCATATGACACATATCCCCGTGTGTTCATTTCTATTAAAATATTTCCATATCGAACTTGGCGATATCCTTCTATACTGAAAGCGGACTGCTAACTGAATGAGTACAGATATGAGTCCAATTTATACATCCAGAATCGTTAACGTCACTGCGTTGGCACATGTATTGGCACCATTTAGGCATTTACACACATTGGTGTAAGAAGGGTTACCATACACTGCCAGATGCGTTTATACCTAGGTAACCTAACCTAACCAACTTAACCATGAATTATGAATCATCGTTCGCGATTTCCTGCTTACGGATGTTACGTATTCATTGATTTGTGAAATATTCATATCACCCCCCCCCCTGCAACTCCACATAGCTCTATTACACGTAGCTTTTTTTAATATCACACACACAATGTAGACACATACACACATTTGTATTTATATACAGGATCGGTTAAAATCTGTTGCATTTTTCCATTACAACAACACCCCTTGGTTTTGTTACAAGATACTTAATGTGGATCAGCTTCACGGTATGTTTGGTTGAAAGACCTAATCATCTTAACATAACCAAACCTAACTTATAAACGGTATTCAGTCGTAGATATATACATTGCATAACAAATATCTCCACATGTCTCTATATTTTAATCTATCCTCTGCAGTTTCGATACACACATCCAATTTTGATCATCCCAATTTCAACCAGTTCCCATAGGTAATTACATCGTTGCTTGAATGTTATAGATATTTTCATATAATTCTTGATTTTTAATATTACAAATTTCTACAACACTTTTACATGTTATTCACACCCGTCAAAAACTAACCTAACCAAACCTGACCTTTTGTATGATACCGAACCTAACTGATGTACGGTATGCCGTTATTGATATATACATATGAACCCTCCACACGGTTCTTTATACAACTTACACCTAATTCTTTATACTTCATGGTCCCTCTCGATCCATGGTAGTTAGCAGAGAGGACAGATTTTCAATCTTAGATGGTTTGACTGTTACAAGTATTTCATATTCGATCTATCCTCTGCTGTTTTGATTCAAACTTTTAATTTCGATCTAGCAAATTTCATTCACACCCATCAGAAACCTAACCTAACCTAACCTAACCTGACCTTATGTATGGTACCTAACCTAACTTATGAACGGTATGCAGCTATTGATATATACATATGAACCCTCCACACGATTCTTTATAAAACTTACACCTAATTCTTTCTACTTCATGGTCACTCTCGACTCATATAAGTTAGCAGAGAGGACTGATTTTTCAATCTTAGATGGATTGAATGTTACAAGTGATTCATGTCTGTTTCCATTATTATACAAATGGGTACAAGGTTTCACACTATGTTTTCTTACTTTCCTTCGATAGCTCCTGGCCCTACATCCTTTGACAACTTGCACAGTTGATTTGCCTTTTCTTTCCTATGATTTTCATACTCTTCACGATGACTTCGTTTCAAATGTTGCCATACATTACTTGTGGATTTATGTTCACTCAATTTTATTCCTTTCTGACAAAGTTTACAGACCCCCCATCACCCCATTACTTTCGAACAAACGGCGACTCAAGCTATACCCAATCGTTCTAAAACAGAGTCACAATCTTGACTGAGCAAGATCTGATCGGACTCTGATTTATATCCCACCATTCTGTCACACAGATATAGCATTTACCCCGAGATAGGTTTATGACAATACGTGAAACATATTCTTCTACCGACTTCGAGAAATCTATGTTACCTCAGACTGACACGTTGTTTGCAATTCATCGCCTAATTTTTGAGTTTTAGTATATTATACACAATTGATGTAGGATTTACATAGTTTTATTTGCATTTATAAGTAATAATTACAGATCTTGCTGGATTCAACAATACTTTCTATCTCATTTTGTTTGATTTGTAACAGCAGGGCTCGTACAGTCATCCTTACCCATCATCACGATGTTTCACTTTCCTCTCAAAATCCATCATATCTTTGTTGCGAAAACCGAAGGCTGTTCCAAGCCCTTGAGTCCACAAATGTAGTTCTTCTTCTTCTTGAACCTTATTTATTCGAATCTTCTAAAATTCAATGTCATTCTGTTCTTCATCAATGAGGAATTGTTGCATACGTTCCAGATTTTCTTTGGTTCTTAGGTAAAAATCCGTTTCCCACTACCTCAGCTTTATTACAGTCAGGATGATTTTCCACTAGGATCATATCAACTTCGAGATTTGCTTTCTTATTTCCCTTGAACTTTGTTACATACGACTGTAACCCGTCGACATTAGTTACCCAAAGCCAACCTCCTTTTTCTTTTGTCCATATATGAACGTTATTTCCCACTCTTTTGATTCGTGTTTTACCCAATCTGAGATAACTGATATTTTCAACACTTGTCGATAGTTGTTTGATCCGATTCATATCATCTAAGGAAATGTCTTATTCCAAAACACGTATACTATTTTTTGCCACGTGAACATTCACTCCTGTGTGTTTGAGGTAGAGCTGTCCTGCTTCACTTGCACTCAACGTAACACTGACTCCAATCTAGGCATGCAGCTAGCTTTCAAAATTCGATTGCAGGCTTGTGTTTGCAAAACATTAGGCCTATCATCGCTCACCTTGGTCATCTTCTGTGTATGTATGTATGTATGTACGTGTATAGGGGTGTGTACGTATGTGCATGTGTATGTTCAAGTATATGTACGTGTACATGAGTAAAAAACGGATAACAATAATATAAAATTTCAATACAATTTTAAAATTCAAAAAGTAAATAAAATTTCAAATCAGTTTACGTGTTTTGGAAGAAGAAATCTCCGAAGATGATATGAGTCGGATCAAACAACTACATATTGAGAAGTGCTAAAAATAACAGTTATCTCAGATTGGGTAAAACAAGAATCAAAAGAGTGGATGACAACGTTCATAAATGGATGAAGGAAAAAGGAGATCGGCTTTGGGTAACTAATGTCGACGGGTTACAGTTGTATGTAACAAAGTTCAAGGGAAATGAGATAGCAAATCTCGAAGTTGATATGATCCAAGTGGAAAATCATCATGACTGTAATAAAGCTGAGGCAGTGGGAAATGGATTTTTACCTAAGAACCAAAGAAAATCTGGAACGTAGGCAACAATTCCTCATTGATGGAGAACAGAATGACATTGAATTTTAAAAGATTCGAATAAATAAGGTTCAAGAAGAAGAAAAACTACATTTGTGGACTCAAGGGCATTGAACAGCCTTCGGTATTCGCAACAAAGATATGATGGATTATATGATGGATTTTGAGAGGAAACTAAAACTTCGTGATGATGGGTATGGATGACTATACGAGCCCTGCTGTTACAAATCAAAAGAAATGATAATGAAAGTATTGTTAAATCCAGTCAAATCAGTAATTAATACTAAGAAATACTAATAAAACTATGTTAATCCTAAATCAATTGTTTATAATATACTAAAACTCAAAGGTTAAACGATGAATTGCAAACAACGTGTCAGTCGGAGGTAACATCAAATTGTCGAAATCAGAGAAGAATATAATTCACGTATTGCCATAAACCTATCTCAGGGTAAATGCTATATCTGTGTGACAGAATGGTAGGATATAAATCAGAGTCCGATCAGATCTTGCTCAGTCAAGATTGTGACTCTGTTTTAGAACGATTGGGTATAGCTTGAGTCGCCGTTTGTTCGAAAGTAATGGGGTGATGGGGGGTCTGTAAACTTTGTCAGAAAGGAATAAAATTGAGTGAACATAAATCCACAAGTAATGTATGGCAACATTTGAAACGAAGTCATTGTGAAGAGTATAAAACTTATAGGAAAGAAGAAGCAAATCAACAGTGCAAGTTGTCAGAGGATGTAGGGTCAGGAGTTATCGAAGGTAAATAAGAAAACATAGTGTGAGACCTTGTACCCATTTGTATGATAATGAAAACATATGAATTGCTTGTAACATTCAATCCATCTAAAATTTAAAAATCTGTCCTCTTTGCTAACTACTATGAGTCAAGAGTGACCATGAAGTAGAAGGAATTAAGTGTTAGTCTTATGAAGAACCGTGTGGAGGGTTCATATGTATATATCAATAACTGCATACCATACATAAGTTAGGTTAGGTTAAGTTAGGTTTTTGATGGGTGTGAATGAAATTTGCTAAATCAAAATTGAAAGTGTGAATCGAAACTGCAGAGGATAGATTGAATATAAAATACTTGTAACAGTCAAACCATCTAAGATTGAAAATCTGTCCTCTCTGCTAACTTATATGAGTCGAGAGTGACCATGAAGTAGAAAGAATTAGGTGTAAGTTTTATAAGGAATCGTGTGGAGGGTTCATATGTATATATCAATAACTGCATACCGTACATAAGTTAGGTTAGGTATAATACAAAAGGTCAGGTTAGGTTAGGTCAAGTTTTTAATGGGTGTGATTAACATGTAAAAGTGTTATAGAATTGTGTCTAATCATAAATCAAGAATCATATGAAAATATCTATAACATTCAAACAACGATGTAATTACCTATGAAAACTGGCTGAAATTGGGTAGATCAAAATTGCATGTGTGTATCAAAACTGCAAGGGATAGACTAAAAAGTGGAGACATGTGGAGATATGTATTATGCAATGTATACATCTATGACTGAATACCGGGTATAAGTTAGGTTTGGTTATTTAAGATGATAGTTCTTTCAACCAAACATACCGTGAAGCTGATCCACGTTAGATATCTTGTAACAAAAGCAAGGGGGTTGTTGTAATGGAAAAATGCTACAGATGCTAACCGACTCTGTATATGTATACAAATGTGTGTATGTGTTTACATTGTGTGTGTGATATTAAAAAAACTACGTGTAATAGAGCTATGTGGAAGGGGGGGGGTTGGGTTGATATGAATATTTCACAAATCAGTGAATACGTAACATACGTAAGCAGGAAATATCGAAACATGGTACATAATTCTTGGTTAAGTTGGTTAGGTTAGGTTACCTAGGTATTAACGCATCTGGCAGTGTATAGTAACCCTTCTTGCACCAATGTGTGTAAATGCCTACATGGTGCCAATACATGTGCCAACGCAGTGACGCTAACGATCCTGGATGTATAAATTGGACTCATATCTGTACTCATTCAGTTAGCGGTCCGCTTTCGGTGTAGAAGGATGTCGTCAAGTTTGATATAAGAATATTTTAATAAAAATGAACACACGGGGATATGTGTTATTTGCACTGCGGAGATAAAATTAAGCAAATCAAGCTCCACGTTCGGGTTTTGGCGTCATCTCAAGAGACACCATTATCTTGCGTATGATCATATTAAAAATGAACGAGGAAATAAAAGCTCAAATGTTGCAACGGGTGCATTGATAGAACATCATAAGCCGGACCAGGGTATCAAAAATAATGAGATATACAGTACTCATCACCACAACGCAATCATTCCTGCCTCTCCGTCCCCACCCCCTCTCCTCCTGGCCCAGCCCTTGTAAACCTCTACACTGAACTCCATTAAAGTGCTGTGTTTCCACATGGAATAAATGTCATTACTGCAATTCCATTAGAATTAAAAAGTCACAACAGATTATACAAAATTATTTGTCTATGTGACTTTTGCGTCAGTCATAATCAATTGGAAATTTCTGTGATCTAAAAACTAGGAGCAACTGTATAAGCTATTCACTCTCTAAGGGTGCCCTCACACCTCTCCCCCCTCCCCCGCGCCCTTACAACCGTTGTCTGAGCCGATCGTCCCCTACACCTCCGAACCCCGCCCACCTGTTAGTGTGTGGCGAAACGAACCCTCTTCACTCCTGTTAGTGAGAGGCGATACGGACCCTCTTCGCCCGCTGGAGAGACCATCTCCGCACCCAGCCCGCCTATTAGTGGGAGGCGATACGGACCCCCCTCACCCACTAGAGAGACTAGCTCTGCACCCCGCCCGCCTTTTAGTAGGTGGCAGGCAATACGGACCCTCTTCCCCCGCTGGAGAGAACACCTTCGCACCCCTCCCGCCTATTAGTGGGTGGCGATAGCGGACACTCTTCACCCGCTTGAGAGACCATCTCTGCACTCCGCCCACCTGTTAGAGGGAGGCGATATGGACCCTCTTCACCCGCTAGAGAGATCAGCTCTGCACCCCGCCCGCCTATTAGTGGGTGGCGATAACGTATCCAATTCACCCGCTGGAGAGACTATCTCCGCTTCCCGCCCGCCTATTAATGGTTGGCGATAACAGACACTCTTCACCCGCTTGAGAGACCATCTCCGCACCCCGCCCGCCTGTTAGTGAGTGACGATATGGACCCTCTTCGTCCGCTGGAGAGACCATCTCCGAACCCCGCCCACCTGCTAGTGGGTGGCAAAGCGGACCCTCTTCACTCCTGTTAGTGAGAGGCGATACAGACCCTCTTCGCCCGCTGGAGAGACCATCTCCGCATCCAGCCCGCCTATTAGTGGGTGGCAAAATGGACCCTCTTCACCCGCTGGAAAGACCATCTACGCACCCCGTCCGCCTGTTAGTGAGTGGTGATACGGACCCTCTTCGCCCGCTGAAGACACGATCACCGCACCCCGTCTGCCCGGCAGTGGGTGGCGATAACGGACCCTCTTCGCCCGCTAAAGAGACCATCTTCACACATTTTTGTAGACCTCATTGCTTGTTAATTTTGCTGTTATTTCTCAAACCGCCCACTCCCTACAGTTCCTCGGTTCACTTTCAGTTTTACAGTACACATGAGGATCACTGTGCCTGTATTATCTGTTTGTTTATTAGGATTCCTACCGTCTCGTTGAATACATTGTGTTCTACGAAGACAAAGTTTAGAGTTCAAGTTTGGCTCCCAGTCTCACGTTTTTTGTTCATAACTCTGGAGTTTTGAGTGTTCAATTTTTACTAGTTCAATGTATCATAACTTTTGAAATAAGGATTAATTCGGTTCCTCGAGTAAATTGCACCGCAGTTAAAGCCTGTCGACCTTATGGACTGCAAATCCACCATCAGGTACCTCATATGCTAAAAGAGATTACTATATAATTTCTGCCTAGGTCTCATCAACCTGAGCAAATGAGTGGCTCTGAGTAACCTACGGTAAGAAAAAAAGAAACTCCAAATTTCCAGTTAAGATAACTGCGTTTGAGAGTAATTTCTTCAGAATTTTCAAGTTTACGCTTTGACAAATCTCCTTTAGCCAGTCAATATTTATTATAATTTCCAGTAAATTTATTATTGCCTCTTATCTGAATTATTTCTCAATATGAACAAAGTTTTGTATAATTTACCCTTATTGTTATAACCTAAGACTTAATTCCTTTGTGTGATTTCCTTCTAACAATATTCTAACAACATAATAATAATAGCTCGTGCTCGCGTCTTCTGATCAAGTTTTTATCAAACAGCTTTGTATAGGCTTAGTCAGCATTTATTAAAACTACCAGCCTATTGTTTTGTCTCTCTTTCTTTCTAAATTTATTGTTTTTTTTTATTACGGAGAGCTTGTAAAGCTGACGTACAATTTAAAACGAGTTGGAATTTGGCGCTAAAATGTTTGAACAAAGATTTATATGTGTTTGAACGATTTCAGGCGTAGCTATATACGTTCCTCCGACATTATTTTTTCATGTACTATCACTTGCGATAAATGAGCACCTTCTCGCACATGCAATCTTGCTGTAACTGCTACAAGAAGAACGGCATGAGGTTTTCCGAAATTCGGCTGATTCCTCGTATCATGAAGATGCTAATGACCAGCCCTGTACTCGTCAACTTTTCACTAACAGAAATTATGTCAGTGTGAATATTTGCATTAGGTGTCTCGACCTTTGCCGCCGACCGTAGCATTGATAAGCCAAAATCTGCCAAGATTCTTTCTGGATTTGTTGTTCATATGACAAAGAATTTGTCAAAATTGTCTTGGTAGAGAGGTGCTCAAAGTTTTGTTTATTATACAAAAACTGGTCAGAATCATTTCTGTGAGTAGTTTTTTTTTGTCTCGATTTCTAGCTAGTTATTTGTCCCTCTTCCTCTCTGAATTTGTCATTCGTTAATTTGAAAATCGTGTTCATGTTTTCTTTACTACCTCATAGAACTCATTGTAACATTTTCTTGAGCAAGTACATATCGTTTCCTCCTAGGTCGCATTAACTAGCACACATAATTGCTTGTGTGAATCTATGTTAGACACGTCTGAATAAATTACTTTTTGAGCTTTTAGCCTTCATTTCGTGTCCCGCTCAGGATTATTTTTTGTTAAATTTCCATAAGTATAAGATAATTTAATTTTTTCAATTTTTTCCCGTCAACCGTCAAACCCAAGGTAGCCCATCTATTTTCCTGTTACTTTAAGATTATTTGTGAAAATTATCTACACTTCAGCAGCCGTTTTGGGCCATACCTTATCTGAAACATCGGAGTTGTGTGCGGCTCAGACAAATGTGTACACAAGTGCGCGTCTCTCGCCATCCCATGGTCATGAGTAGCCGATGCTGCTCTCTACCCCCTCCATCTTTTCCACTGCCTCTCCTCCCGTGTTAAGTTTAGGACTTTTTCCGGTTCCTCGAGTAAATTGCACCGCAGTATAAGCCTGTCGACCTTGTGGACTGCAAATTCATCATCAGGTACTTCATACACTAACAGAGATTATTGTTATGATCGGCCTCCTCTGGCACAGATTTATAAACTTGACTAACCGAACATCACCGCGGGAGGTGCGTAGTGAGTGTCCCTTGAAACAGTTTAGGACTTAGGCCTGTTAATCCTTAGCTCAAGTTTCACGTGGAGGTCCCTTGCCTAGCATATATTTAATTCCCCTCCGATGTTTGTAGCAGGTGGCCGCCTCGCAGATCGTGTAACGTAGGAGACATTGACGAGCGAGGGCCATTTGCGAACCTTGAAAATCCCCCTGTCAGCGATAGGGGGAGGGGAGACTAGATCCCATAACACTGTTTAGCGCAGGGTTGTTTTTTATTGTTTGAAGATGGGAGGAGCCCACAAAATCCGTTAACGGATTTTGTTGTATATTTACCAATGAGGTCTGGGTATTAGAAGGCCCGCCTCTTTAGCTGGTCTAAAGATGTGAACTATTCCCTGATTGGAGGATCCTCTTCAATCTCATGATCATGGCCCTCCCACATAATATTCAGGGCAGCCCCGAACGACAGAGGGCAACTACACACACTTGCGATCGGCCGCAGCGGTCGGTCACAGAGACCCTTGCCTGCGGGCACAGCGAGCACAGACTCTTGCTTTCGGGCACAGCGATAACAGACTTGCCCTCGGTCACACAGAGCAGACAGACTTGCCTTCGGGCACAGCCATCGGTCGTAGGCCCCCTACTCTACTCTACGCTCGCCTTACACTTAACACTTTTCTTTTTGATATTCACTTTGTTACTCTGTGTCCGTTATGACAATCAATTTTATATCAGTAGTGCTCTGTTGAGTTCACCTGTTGACTTGTTACTTTTCTTATTGAAAAATACTATTATAAAACCAATGTTTGATCATTCCAACTTTGATTTACCCGATTATCGCAACCTGGGAACGTCGAACGTAACATTATTATACAGTTTCTGCCTATGTCTCATCAACCTGCGCAAATGGGTGGCTCTGAGGAACATATGGTAACGTGAACGACAACTCAAAAATTTCCAGTTAAGATAAAAGATTATGAGAGTATTTCTTTCAGAATTTTCAAGTCTATTCTATGAAAAATCTCTTATAGGACGGTCAACTTTTATTATAATTTTTAGCAGAAATATTAGTCCCCCTTGTCTAAATTATTTCTAAATATTAACAACGTTTTAGATAATTGAAAAAAATTGTTATAACCTAAAACTTAACTCATTGGTGCAATTTATTTCTACCAATCTTGTACCAGCATCTTCCGATCAAACATATTTGCATAGGCTTAGTCAGCATTTGTTAAAATTACTAGCTAATTGTTTGCCACTGTCTCTTTCTGCAATTATTATTTTTATTATTACAAAGAGTTTGTTATAAGCAAATAAAAGTAATAAAATCATGCAGGAATATGACAGTAAAATAGTTTGGACAAAGATTTGAAATGTTTTTGAACGACTGAACAAAGATTTAAATGTGTTTGAATGAAGAGCAATACCCAAACACGATCCTGCACAATATAAGGTCACGGGTCCTTCTCTTAACGCAGAGTCCTAAAATGATAAGCTAATAAGACGCTCTCTAAGCTCCTCAACCAACAAACCCTCTAAGTAGTCCAATTCACTGAGATTTCCCCTTGAATTAATGACATGTCGCCCCACAGCCACACTGCCAACAGAAGCAAATTCTGCTGCATGTGTTATAGTGGAACATGCAAGAAATGTGCATGTGGCAAGAATAACAGAGACTGCATATCATGCAAAAGCTAGAAATGCACCAGAACCAGCAAGCCGATAAACATAGAGCTGCCGCATTGCCCACACACTCCGGTGGCCAGCGCATGTGCCCCAA
>SDVV010015672.1:0-14464 GCA_016164225.1 Gammarus roeselii | reverse complement strand
CTAACAGTTACCTGCGCTCATGAACAAGACTAAACGTGGCATCGAACAGCTAACAGTTACCTACGCTCATGAACGAGACTAAACGTGACATCAAACAACTAACAGTTACCAGCGCTAATGAATGAGACTAAACGTGACATCAAACAGCTAACAGTTACCTACGCTCATGAACGAGACTAAACGTGACATCAAACAACTAACAGTTACCAGCGCTAATGAATGAGACTAAACGTGACATCAAACAACTAACAGTTACCAGCGCTAATGAATGAGACTAAACGTGACATCAAACAGCTAACAGTTACCAGCGCTCATGAATGAGTCTAAACGTGGCATCAAACAGCTAACAGTTACCTGCGCTCATGAACGAGACTAAACGTGGCATCAAACAGCTAACAGTTACCTGCGCTCATGAACGAGACTAAACGTGACCTGAAACAGCTAACAGTTATCAGCGCTTATGAACGAGACTAAACGTGGCATCAAACAGCTAACAGTTACCTGCGCGCATGAACGAGACTAAACGTGGCATCAAACAGCAAACAGTTACCTGCGCTCATGAATTAGTCTAAACGTGGCATCAAACAGCTAACAGTTACCTGCGCTCATGAACGAGACTAAACGTGACCTGAAACAGCTAACAGTTATCAGCGCTTATGAACGAGACTAAACGTGGCATCAAACAGCTAACAGTTACCTGCACGCATGAACGAGACTAAACATGGCATCAAACAGCTAACAGTTACCTGCGCTCATGAATGAAACTAAACCTGGCATCACACAGCTAACAGTTACCTGCGCTCATGAACGAGACTAAACGTGGCATCAAGCAGCTAACAGTTACCTGCGCTCTTGAACGAGACTAAACGTGGCATCAAGCAGCTAACAGTTAACTGCGCTTATGAACGAGACTAAACGTGACATCAAACAGCTAACAGTTACCTGCGCTCTTGAACGAGACTAAACGGGGCATCAAGCAGCTAACAGTTACCTGCGCTCTTGAACGAGACTAAACGTGGCATCAAGCAGCTAACAGTTACCAGCGCTCATGAACGAGACTAAACGTGGCATCAAACAGCAAACAGTTACCTACGCTCATGAACGAGACTAAACGTGGCATCAAACAGCAAACAGTTACCTGCGCTCATGAACGAGACTAAACGTGACCTGAAACAGCTAACAGTTATCAGCGCTTATGAATGAGTCTAGACGTGGCATCAAACAGCTAACAGTTACCTGCGCTCACGAACGAAAGTAGACATTGATTTAAATTAAACCGTAAGGTGTGGATAATTGTGATAACGGATTTAGAATGTGATGACGTAGCAATTGATAACAAAATGGTAGACACTTTGAGGCTGAATTGTAAACTCTTTGTAAATTCGATGTCATAGGACGTAAAAGTCTCTAATTTGTCATCATTTTCCGACTATGTACGGTACAGTACGGTAACTACTTATGATCTAATTCCAGGTTGATAAAAATGCTCTCTCCCAGCCACCTTGCTCTACATTGCATTTGAATGTACAGTTTTTGTTCACAATTAACAGCACAAACATCGACCGCTGAAATTGTAAAACATGTAATGCAGACTTTATTATATTGTGGCATGATTTGACACAAAAACCTGGTAACACAGAATTGCCTTACAGTGTTGCAAAAGGGTGAAATACGTACCTACATGCAAATGACTGCCTGTACATGAAATTTAGTAATCTTTTTGGGCTCAAAAAATACAAGGAATAAGCATAGGATCCGAAGCTTCAACCTTATTGGCGAATCAAGTTGTTCTGGTGTAAATCGCTTAAAAACTACGCTCAGCTCTTTAATTAATTTTATGTATAAACTTGCGAGCCGGGCGACCGCTGCTCTTTGATCTCAGCGCTGTCGATGACGTTTCTTCTTACCTTTTTCAAGAAACATGATTCACTACAAATATATTTTTTTCCCTATAATGTTTGCTGAAATACTTATTAGAAGAAACGTGAAAAAGTATTGTTAGAATTACGTTGATGTATTGAAATGTACCTTTAACAACTCCTTTACAAAAGGCTAAACGTTCATCATTCTTCCCTTCGCTCCTAGTTAAGGTGCAGGAGCATTCCGTTCGCAACTAAGGAGAAGCAGGCCTCCTCTACTAACAAATGAGATCTAGCTCCACTTCCTGACAAAGGAGAAGCAGCCCCACTTCCTGACTAAAGAGAGGCAGCTCTCCCCTTCGGACAAAAGAGAAGCAGCTCCACTTCCTGACTAAGAAGAAGCAGCCCCACTTCCTGACTAAGAAGAAGCAGCCCCACTTCCTGAGTAAGAAGAAGCAGCCCCACTTCCTGACTAAGAAGAAGCAGCCCCACTTTTTGAGTAAGAAGAAGCAGCCCCCCTTCCTGAGTAAGAAGAAGCAGCCCCACTTCCTGACTAAGAAGAAGCAGCCCCACTTCCTGACTAAGAAGAAGCAGCCCCACTTCCTGACTAAGAAGAAGCAGCCCCACTTCCTGACTAAGAAGAAGCAGCCCCACTTCCTGAGCAAGAACAAGCAGCCCCACTTCCTGACTAAGAAGAAGCAGCCCCACTTCCTGAGTAAGAAGAAGCAGACCCACTTCCTGAGTAAGAAGAAGCAGTCCCACTTCCTGACTAGGGAGCATCAGCCCCACTTCCTGAGTAAGAAGAAGCAGCCCCACTTCCTGAGTAAGAAGAAGCAGCCCCACTTCCTGACTAAAAAGAAGCAGCCCCACTTCCTGAGTAAGAACAAGCAGCCCCACTTCCTGACTAAGAAGAAGCAGCCCCACTTCCTGAGTAAGAAGAAGCAGCCCCACTTCCTGAGTAAGAAGAAGCAGCCCCACTTCCTGACTAGGGAGCATCAGCCCCACTTCCTGAGTAAGAAGAAGCAGCCCCACTTCCTGAGTAAGAAGAAGCAGCCCCACTTTCTGACTAGGGAGCATCAGCCCTACGTTCGCCAATTAAACAGCCAGGATTCCGTCCTCACTACAATGGAAGTCAGAGGTACGATCCGGGATACGTCCATCGACCTATTTTTGTCGATAAACGCCTCTCCTGTTGGAGTAGGATTTCAAGGACCACTTACATATGCTATTGGTAAAGACTAAAGTAGACTCTCTTTAGCAAAAAGTGTTGCATATCGGTGTTGTCGACCCAGGCATCATGAACCACTCGCTGTGCTCCACAATGAAAAATAACTCTTCCCACACCGTGCAATAGCTTCGTCATGTGCGACTACATCATAACACTTATTATATGTTTATTCTTTAAATCCTTTCCCCGGCGACAGAGAAGCTTTGCTGTTGAGTCTTGAAATGAAGCTATTTTCTCTATTGCTTGTGTCCAACATTCTACATCGACACAAACATACATATTGAGGTGTTCACGACTCATATGTGAACGTTTATGAAGAAGGTTACAAGTAAACTTCTGTTGTTGATGCGTAGGTAAATATTTCATTCGGATTCCAAGATGAGTATTTTACCTGACCAAAGTAGAGGTTATTCCTTGGTTTTAGCAAAGCATTTGATATGCACACAACGCAACTCTATATCCCGCCTGATACTAGGTGTTGCATCGAAATTTGCACTTCAAATTTTCATCCCAAGCGGCTCACATACCACAACCGGTGAGCATATGCGGGTTGAGGTACTGAGGCCACTGGCAATACGCTACGAGTGTATAGGTACCCACCCATCCCATAGCCTGTGTTCCAACTTCAATTCCAAACGTAAGCCTGGACCTTTCCCAACACCGAGACGCTGCTTCAGACACTCGTATCCAATCAGGTATGCAGACATTGGGCGGGTATTGGCTGCTCGCCAAGCGGTCTCTTGGATCAACGCCGTGTTTCAGGGTCCAACACCGGAAGTTAGCTTCTCGACTTGCGAGAAAAACTATTCGTTCGGAATAACGTCTAAGCCGCAAGAAGGCAGTGCGAACTACGGACATGTGTTCGGAGTTGTCCAGACAATTGCCTGGCGAGTTCAGAAATAGTGAAAGAGTGCCGCTGATGGTGTTGCTGGATGGAAATTTATAATTTCGTGAACATTTCGCTGTATATCATCTTATATACAAGCAAAAAATGTTTCATTGCATGTTTGAAATTAGGCACTGAAATAAGAAATTTTGCAGCGATAGAAAAACAAATCACAAGAACAAATCGTTCTCTTCGACAAACATTTTTCGTACCAATCGGAAAATATTTGCTGGTGATAGATGTTTTTTTATTGTCTCTAAATAAATATTTATTTGTCATGTGGGTTACATTACTCAGCACCTCATCAACAAATTCAACAGAATATTCATTTGGCGTGCATCGCATTACTGAGCACATCTTCAGCATATTTAACCTATAACTCAAATCATCGATGAGTTTATCGAGAGTCCATCATTTTTACTGCGGTATTTAAGGTGGCCAAGCGTCTTTCATCAACGTACAGGTGAGTTTACTTTCTGCAAGATTAAGTCCCTCTTCTTATCTTTAGAATAAGTAGAATATCCATCACGATAACCCGATACAGAAATCTAGACATATTCTATTCCCAAAATTAGCAAAATATCCACCAATTTTCAGCAATTATTGGCTAACACAAAACAACGACCAGCGAGCTACACCACGACGTTCCGTCACCAGCGAGCTACACCACGACGTTCCATCACCAGCCAGCGACACCACGACGTTCCGTCACCAGCCAGCGACACCACGACGTTCCGTCACCAGCGAGCTACACCACGACGTTCCGTCGCCAGCGAGGTACAAAATGACGTTCCGTCACCAGCGAGCTACACCACGACGCTCCGTCACCAGCGAGTTACACCACGACGTTCCATCACCAGCGAGCTACACCATGACGTTCCGTCACCAGCGAGCTACACCACGACGTTCCATCACCAGCGAGCTACACCACGACGCTCCGTCACCAGCGAGCTACACCACGACGTTCCGTCACCAGCGAGCAACACCATGACGTTCCGTCACTAGCGAGCTACACCACGACGTTCCGTCACTAGCGAGCTACACTACGACGTTCCGTCACCAGCGAGCTACGCCACGACGTTCCGTCACCAGCGAGCTACGCCACGACGTTCCGACACCAGCGAGCTACACCACGACGTTCCGTCACCAGCGAGCTACACCACAATGTTCCGTCACCAGCGAGCTACACCACGACGTTCCGTCATCAGCAAGCTACACGACAACGTTCCGTCACCAGCGAGCTACACCACGACGTTCCGTCACCAGCGAGCTACACCATGACATTCCGTCACCAGCGAGCTACACCATGACGTTCCGTCGCTAGCGAGCTACACCACGACGTTCCGTCACCAGCAAGCTACACCACGACGTTCCGACACCAGCGAGCTACACCACGACGTTCCGTCACCAGCGAGCTACACTACGACGTTCCGTCACCAGCGAGCTACACCACGACGTTTCGTCACCAGCAAGCTACACCACGACGTTCCGTCACCAGCGAGCTACACCACGACGTTCATTCACCAGCGAGCTACACCATGACGTTCCGTCACCAGCCAGCTACACCACGACGTTCCGTCACCAGCGAGCTACACCACGACGTTTCGTCACCAGCGAGTTTCAACATGACGTTCCGTCACCAGCGAGCTACACCACGACGATCCGCCACCAGCGAGCTACACCACGACGTTCCGTCACCAGCGAGCTACACCTCGACGTTCCGTCAACAGCGAGCTACACCATGACGTTTCGTCACCAGCGAGCTACACCATGACGTTTCGTCACCAGCGAGCTACACCACGACGTTCCGTCACCAGCGAGCTACACCATGACGTTCCGTCACCAGCGAGCTACACCACGACGTTCCGTCACCAGCGAGCTACACCATGACGTTCCGTCACCAGCGAGCAAAACCACGACGTTCCGTCACCAGAGAGCTACACCATGACGTTCCGTCCCCAGCGACCTACACCATGACGTTCCGTCACCAGCGAGCTACACCAAGACATTTCGTCACCAGCGAGCTACATCATGACGTTCCGTCACCAGTGAGCTACACCATGACGTTCCGTCACCAGCGAGCTACACCATGACGTTCTGTCACCAGCGAGCTACACCACGACGTTCCGTCATAAGACTCGAATTTAGCCGATTTTCAGCGGCCTCTGCAAAAAGGAAGTACCTCTCAGCCAGTCAATGTAAATGTAATGCTCGACATAGTATTCAAATGTGTTTGCGCAGCACTTTACAGCATCGTCTCATCACCTGTAACCCCCCTCACCTCATCACCTAAAGTCCACCTCATCACCTAAGGCCTCATCTCATCACCTGAAGCATCACCTCATAACCTGAACTCTCACCTCATCACCTAAAGTCTCACCTCAGCACTCAAAGCCTCACCTCATCACCTGAAGCCTCACCGCATCACTTAATGCCTCACCTCGTCACCTCGTCACCTAAAGCGTCACCTCATTACCTAAAGCCTCACCTCATTGGCTAAAGCCTCACCTCATCACCTGGAGCCTCACCTCACAGCCGAAAGAATCACCTCATCACCTGAAGCTTCACCACATCACTTAAAACCTCATCACCTAAAGCCTGACCTCATCACCTAAAGCCTCACCTCATCACCTGAAGCCTCACCTCATCACCTAAAGCTTCATCTCATCACCTAAAGCTTCACCTCATCACCTAAAGCCTCACTTCATCACTTAAAGCCTCACATCACCTAAAGCATCTTTATATCACCTAATGCCTCACCTCAACCCCTAAAGCCTTACCTCATCACCTCAAACATTACCTCATCACCAAAAGCCTCACCTCATCACCTAAAGCCTCACCTCATCACCCATAGCCTCACCTCATCACCTAAAGCCTCACCTCATCACCCAAAGCCTCACCTCAACACATAAAGCCTCACCTCATCACATAAAGCCTTACCTCATCACATAAAGCCTCACCCACCACCTAAAGCATCACCTCATCATATAAAGCCGCACCTCATCACATACAGCCTCACCTCATCACCTAAAGCCTCACATCATATAAAGCCTCACCTCGTCACCTAAAGCCTCACCTCATCACCTAAAGCCTCACCTCATCATCTAAAGCCTCACCTCATCACATAAAGCCTCACCTCATCACCTAGAGCCTCACCTCATCACCCAAAGCCTCACCTCATCACCCAAAGCCTCACCTCATCAACTAAAGCCTCACCCCATCACCTAAAGCCTCACCTCATCACTTAAAGCTTCACCTCATCATATAAAGCCTCACCTCATCACATAAAGCCTCACCTCATCACATAAAGCCTTACGTCATCACCTAAAGCCTCACCTCATCACATAAAGCCTCACCCATCACCTAAAGCCTCACCTCATCATATGAAGCCTCACCTCATCACCTAAAGCCTCACATCATATAAAGCCTCACCTCGTCACATAAAGCCTCACCTCATCACCTAAAGCCTCACCTCATCACATAAAGCCTCACCTCATCACATAAAGCCTCACCTCATCACATAAAGCCTCACCTCGTCACATAAAGCCTCACCTCATCACCTAAAGCCTCACCTCGTCACATAAAGCCTCACCTCATCACCTAAAGCCTCACCTCATCACCTAAAGCCTCACCTCATCATATAAAGCCTCACCTCATCACATAAAGCCTCACCTCATCACCTAAAGCCTCACCTCATCACATAACGCCTCACCTCATCACCTAAAGCCTCACCTCATCATATAAAGCCTCATCTCATTACCTGAATTCTCATCTCGTAGCTTCATCAGCCAAGCCTCACCTCACCCCCTCGTATTGGTAATAGAGAGGAGACTGTGAATGCCTTTTGGTTTGAAAACCACTTGCGAAAGGCATATGAATAAAGTCAATTTCGAAACCAAGACATGGTTTCAAGACAAAATAAATCTCGGTAATGTGAAGACTAAAGCATGTGCCTCACTAGTTAAATTTCAGCAAATCACTTACAGTGAGAGAATTCATTTCAATAGAAGTATCTTTGATTACACGAATTTCATCCTGCACCGCACTTGATCAATTAAAAAATTAAATAGCTTCAGCAAGGGGCCGCTTGATTCTCGGAACTGTTATTTATTTTCCTGTCTGTAAATGACATCAGAGTTGGGAAGTGCAGTTGACAACAAAATATGAATGACAATATGTGATGAAATTTTTCAAGTACTGTTTATTCGACAGTCAAATAAATAAGAAGTGATGAAGCAAGAGGCAGAAATGGCGTTGACTCACAAACATTACTGGTACATTTCAAATGGGCGTAAAGTTAGAGCAAATAAAACCAAATGCCTTGTTCATGGATCATAAGAAAGCACATCTTAAGTACCAGACAATTCCAATGGTGGACTACTTAAGCGCTGAGCTCCCTACCGGTAACTCATTTGTCTGGGAGTTTGACTTGATCTCAATAAGACACTTAAACAACATGTGAGAAAGCTGTGCTTCAGACTGAATGATACAGTTATGTTCCCCAATCGAACCGAAAAAACAATCAATTTCAAATAGAGGCATCTCGTAATCATTGCTCTGATCGTTTCACATATTTAAACTACTGCCCGATCATATGGACCAAGCATAAGAAAAAGTTGCGCTACGATACCCTACGCTGCCTGAACTTCGCGCAAAGGTAGCTCCGACGAATATTTTACGAAGCGTGATCAGGTGACTGCTAAACAAACTCGGGTGGTTAAACATAAGCGCACGACAAGCACTTAATGAAGGTAAACATGTTTTGGATATCCAGAACAGCCGCCATGTTTAAGCGGTATTGCAATCTCGTATCGTATCGACTACAAGAGGGCTGTTCTATGCCATTTAGAGCATCTAACAGCTGTTGTGACACAAGGTATCCGCGAGCCACGTAGTATTTAAATTTACTCGTTTTGGATGCTTGTTAGGATGGTATTTATGAAGATATGTACGGTATCCCTTTTAAGAAAGCCAACTGACCATGTCATTTGATATCAGGCACGTAGCCAGAATTTTCTCTCATGAGTGGCAAATTTTCCAATCTTTCAATGAACAGATTGGACAAAAAATAAATTTTAAACTGCAATTTTACCGAGTAAAATGAACAAAATGCCATTTGCGATGTAATGCGATGTATAGTATTTTTGAATCAATCTTATTTTCACCCTGGATGGCTCTATTAAAAATAAAATTCGAATGCACTCTTTCTCGTACTCTTCTTTACAAAATAAATGCGCTGTTCTGTGCAGTTGTGATCATTAATGTTTGATAATTCGAAATGTTTCCATGCAGTGTCAACCACTCACGAAGCTCAGTGAGTGGTTGACACTTTATCAACCGATCGCAGTTCTTTATCCTTACTATGCTCTAGCATTTGGTGGGGGTGATTTCCGCACATAAGGATTAGCATTTGCTCGTCAATCTAGATTAATGAGTAACTAAAGTGTGTCCTAACAAAATTGTTGTCCTTGTTGTCTAATGTCTAGATATGTTTTATATCCCATTTTGTATCCATGATGTTGTAAACCATAGAAAAGGAACACATTTTTCAAGATAGAGGATAGCAGATGTGTACGGGCCATGTGCACGAGGGTGCAGACCAGAACATTGTGTAAAATACTTGCCTCCCAGATGTGTTCAGCAGCTGCGCGAATTCAAATGAACGTATATGTTCCGTAGAAATAACAAAGCTAATGTGTAACCTGAATACCTGATATGATACAATTGTACCCTTGATTTGATATGCATTCTTACTTAAAGCTTTACTTAATCTTACACCAGAACACCGAGTGGCATCTCGTGAATTAGGATTATTACTGTTACTTCGAATCATCACCTGATACCCTCGTCCCTACGACCGACCATCCGTCTATTCGTTGACGTAATAGGAACTGACCTTAGGACCATCACCCCGACCATCACCCATCACGCGACGACCATCCGTCACTTCGTTGACGTTAGGGGAATTGGTCTTAGGACCATCACCCCAACAAACATCCATCACGCGACGACAATCCGTCACTTCGTTGACGTTAAGGGAACTGGTCTTGGGACCAGTTCCCTTAACGTCAAGTCTAAGGGAACTTGCGGCACCAACCCCCATCACGCGACGACCATCTGTCACTTCGTAACGTTAAGGGAACTAGTCTTAGGACCATCACCCCGACCAACCCCCATCAAGGTGGGGAGAACTGATGTTCTCCCCACCTTACCCTATCGCCCTACCCTCCTTCCCCACCTCCCTGTTTACATGTTCTTCCTTTCCCACCACCTTGTTTGCACTCCCCTCCTTACTTCACTGCCCTGTTTTTCCATCCCTTTCTAAGCCTATCATCCTGTTTACCATCCCCTTCTACCTCACCGCCCCATCCTCCATCGTCCTCTTCCTCCTTAGAGCACTTCCTCCCCCCCCCCCCCCCCCCCCCCCCCCCCCCCCCCCCCCCATTACCCCGGTTCCTAATATCTGCTTCCGGAGTGTGAGGTGGTCAGGCGAGCTTCGCTTGATGCGTCGTTGCGACCGCGCTACCTGTGACGGAAGAGTTTGGCAAGGACCTTCGGACGGAGAGCTGGAGCAGCCTGGATGAAATACTAATTAATGTTCGTGGACATCTGTCAAAAAATTATGGATGAATTGCTTCAATTTCACTGTTGGAAATAGATATCTACATGCCCATTGCAAAAAAAAATATCGTTGTATAAAGGTATATGTAGATATTTAGACCTTTCAAGCCATTTTGAGTTAGTTTGGGATCAGCTGGGAAGGGGGAAGAGTGGAGGAGGCTACCGGGCACTGTTCAAAAATCCCAATCTTCCCCCTTTCTTCCATCCCTGCCCAGGGAATTCGTCGGCCCTATCTAGTTTTCTGATCTGTCTCTCGGTATACTGTGTACAGTAAAGCCTATCCCTAAGTGGAGGTAAAATTGTACCCGTAAGACTGCAAGATGGCGTTGAGACGAAGCCATTGCATCGTGGTATTGCAATATTTCACCTAGTTCAGTAGCCGGGGTGTAAAGAAAATGAATTAGTAAGCCACGTGGGGGCCAGATGAACAAACGATAAATGTCCATCTTACCCCAAGTGAGCTGTGCCTTGCAGCGGAGTGCGCTGGCTCCCGTTGTTTTGGGCACCGGGCAAAGGTCTATATAATGTAGCGAGAGGTGCTCGTCTCTTCCGCTCCGCGCGGGAATCCTCTTATAACCGAGAGGGCAACGCCCAACACCCTCACATGGATACTAAGTCAGGAAACCCTATATACGTAAAGTTATCCTATGACTAGCAAGAAAGTAGTTTAGTTTGAATGGGCAGCATAGACTAAACCATCAGATTTAGATTAGGATTTTGGAGCATTGATTAATGATAGTTATCACAGTTACTACCAGACTAAACCTAACTAGTGTCGAACAAAGAGGTTGGCCGACTCCTTGTCAAAACCACAAAGATGTGAGTACCAACAATCTACATGATCAGCGGGATTCCAGGTTCGTAAGCAGTGATCCTTCTTTCCAGTGTGTAATTTGAGTTCAAATATTGTTGAATTAGTTAACCAACTTCCAATTATTTAATAGGCAATATCGTATAATGATGCTAACAAGACTGTAAAGGACAGTGGGAATTCTCTGTTGGGAGGATAGAAGAAATAAATTCCTACACTGACCTCTACACCAGAGACCCTTGCACTTCCTTCACTGACCTCTACACCAGAGACTCTTGCAATTCCTTCACTGACCTCTACACTAGAGACCCTTGCAATTCCTTCACTGACCTCTACACCCGAGACCCTTGCAATTCCTTCACTGACCTCTACACTAGAGAGCCTTGCAATTCCTTCTCTGACCTATACACCAGAGACCCTTGCAATTCCTTCACTGACCTCTACACCAGAGACCCTTACAATTCATTCACTGACCTCTACACCAGAAACCCTTGCAATTCCTTCACTGACCTCTACACCAGAGACCCTTGCAATTCCTTCACTGACCTCTACAAAAGAGACCCTTGCAATTTCATCACAGACCTCTACACCCAAGACCCTTGAACTTCCTTCACTGACCTCTACACTAGAGACCCTTGCAATTCCTTCACTGACCTCTACACCAGAGAGCCTTGCAATTCCTTCACTGACCTCTACACCAGAGACCCTTGCAATTCCTTTACTGACCTCTACACCAGAGACCCTTGCAATTCCTTCACTGACCTCTACACCAGAGAGCCTTGCAATTCCTTCACTGACCTCTACACCAGAGACCCTTGCGATTCCTTCACTGACCTCTACACCAGAGACCCTTGCAATTCCTTCACTGACCTCTACACCAGAGACCCTTGCACTTCCTTCACTGACCTCTACACCAGAGACCCTTGCAATTCTTTCACTGACCTCTACACCAGAGACCCTAGCTCGTGTTCAGTTTGAGTATTTCGTTGCTGATCACTGAACTTAAAATCCTTCAAAAGGTTTTTATTCTTGATAGTCCACTTGTTCTATGTTTTGTTACATGTTTGTAGAGTCCTGAATGCAGAGGCCGGGCACTCAACACCAAACAATTCATGACCGACCCACTTCTCCATTTAGTCGACATTTCAGTGAAACTTTCTACTCGCAGGCTTCATTTATAATGCTTTAGGCTTGGAGTATTAGCGTATTGAACTGTGGTAATAAGCCAACTAAATAGTTTATCCATTTATTTAGTCCTAAATTCAACCGACGAACTAATTCACTGGCAAGAGCCTTGAATCAGATCAGAAGAGGGGCATGTGTTGTGTTTGAGCGAGCTACAGTATACAGATGCAATACTAACAAGATGCTATTTCCATATTTGTCAGAAAAAAATATTTCATTAGTAGGTACAGTATTATTATTGGTATAGAGTCAAAAAAAAAGAGAGCAAAAAATCGTTTATGGTTAGTCAGTAACCGGGTCAACAAATTCGACTTTCCTCCGTGGTATTTAACTTCATATAGAATTTTTTTACGGTTCTATGTGTGGACAAAGCCTCTGAATGGATAATATTAGACAAATTTCCGATGAGTTTAAATATAGAGCGGAAAATGGAAACGGATTTTTTTTCACTTAGTTTCAAATCACAAACCAATTTTCGCTCGCTACTGTACAAATCGTAGTCGAACATTTAAAATCTGTTGTCGATCATTGTTTTGTTTGAGTCAGGCTGCACCTCGGCAGTTGAAACAAATTAAAACACCCTTCACAAAACTTTAGCCTTCGTGCATTCAAGAGAACTTCGGTGGCTCCCATTCCAGGCTTTGGGTCCAATGCCAACTTTCTGATCCATTCAAAGCAAACTCATTTAGCGGTCCTTTGCGGAAAGCGTCGACTAATTTGGTCAGAGCAAATTAATTCCAATTCACGAAGAAAAGAGCCCTAGTGCTGATGACTTTGGAATGACAGGATCTTGAGCAGTACAGAAATAAAGTATCGCACTTCTGTTTGCTGCCTGGGCCACTGTTGGAGGGCCTGACCAGTTTCCGTTCTTACTTCGGAACAAAATGTATATTTTTTGTGCAAAGTTAATTTCATTTTAAATTCAATACTTATAAAAAAAATCATTACAATTTTTATTGCATTTGCTGCATCTGTTAAGAGAGTTTTTCTTTTTGCAATCCGTATTCCAATGAGCGGCCATGAAGCAAGCCGTACGCCAATGAGCGGCCATGAAGCAAGCCGTACGCCAATCAGCAGTCATGAAGCAAGCCGTACGCCAATGAACGGCCATGAAGCAAGCCGTACGCCAATCAGCAGTCATGAAGCAAACCGTACGCCAATGAGCGGCCATGAAGCAAGCCGTACGCCAATCAGCAGTCATGAAGCAAGCCGTACGCCAATGAACGGTCATGAAGCAAGCCGTACGCCAATGAGCGGCCATGAAGCAAGCCGTGCGACAATTATCGGCAATGAAGCAAACCGTACGTCATTCAGCGGTCATGAATACAAAGCCTACTCACGGACCCAACCTACCGTAAAAAGCTCATCGCTTTCGGAAAACACACCGGACTATACGAAGCTGTCTGAACCTCAAACAACTGTGCAAATGAGGTGGTCTCTCCACCCCATTACGCACAGAAATAACAACACATTTTACGAAGATACGCATTAACTCTTTACTCTCTCGTACGCGCTAGTACGCGAATATGCCACAATTGAAATATGTACTGACTTCATCTTGACAAAACTAATATTTTCGCACGCGAGGCCGTGCGGACTTACCTGAATCAACGACGGTCGCGCATCACGGGAAGCCTATTATGACTCACGTTGAGGCTCTGGTGGAAATGAGGCCCAAATCAAATCAGCAGCCATGAAGCAAGCCATACGCCAATGAGCGGCCATGAAGCAAGCCATACGCCAATCAGCGGCCATGAAGCAAGCCGTACGCCAATCAGCGGCCATGAAGCAAGCCGTACGTCAATGAGCGGCCATGAAGCAAGCCGTACGCCAATCAGCGGCCATGAAGCAAGCCATACGCCAATCAGCAGCCA
>SDVV010015671.1:0-14464 GCA_016164225.1 Gammarus roeselii | reverse complement strand
CTGATCAGTCATTACATTTTTTTCTTTCATGGAAACTTGCCTTTTGTTAGGGTAAGGAGTGACTGTTCCCAAACTTGTAGTAAGTTTTTCTAATTTGACCTTGAGACATGACGTTCTTCTATATTATTTTCCCAAATTGAATCCGGATGAAGTAGCATCTTTGCCAAACGTCAAATATTAATGATAGGATTCTGTTATACGTTTGTAAAGATTAGAGAAATTTCTCTCTCGTGTATAAAAAAAGTAACAGGGTGAAGTTCAAGGCAGTCGTCAGGCAGTATCTTTCAAAGGCAGGTAAAAAAATCGAATCAAGTAGTGCTTACGGTGTCACAATAATTGGCATACGAAGACGAGTTAGTTGCCTGAACTCACTTTTCGTAAAGACGTGCCTCCGCGGTAATCCAGGATGATAATTTCAATATTCTAGATTCCCGATTACAATTACTCTCATGCTGTAATTTCGTTGCCAGTAGCTCAATATTTGACGACGTGGTGGAAAGTTTTTGGTTTGTTGCTGTTCTATTTTTAATTTAATTGACCGATAAAGTAATCTAAACAAGACAACTATAGTTTCATGCTATTTTGATTCCACGTTGTTATCGAATGGGTTTCCGGAACGTTATATTGTTGCCGTTGTCACTACTGAGGATGTACTGAGGATGTTTCCCCGCGCACATCAGGAATTCTAACATGAGGGAAAAAGGAACTACACCAACTCATTACTCTGCCAACGATGAATTAATAGTTTGAAAGCGACTCGAGGAACAGAGCCAAGCCTCAGCCCCTCTTCCTCAAATCTTTGGCATCCTGTTTACCCTAAGCCGGCCTGGTGCTACTGCCACCCTACACACACCCCACACCCTCTCCCACCGCACCTACCAGCCTGCTTTTATCCCAGCTGACTTGGACTCACCTCTCTCACCCCAGCTGACTTAAGAGGCCAGCCAGAAAAAGGCTCTTCAGTCATGAGCCCACCAAACTCCTGACATACTGCTTACAAGAGGCCAGGACTCACCAATCAAGAGCCTAAACCATTGAAAGGCTCAGCACAGAGCAAAGCATCACACCCATAGGAACTTCTGGATACACCCAATCACAGCTGATCAAAATATCGCTTCACTTCTGGACTCTGGACTTCGTACAAACAACAAACGTCTCTTTGGAGGACTCTTTCAAGAAGCAGGTAGTCTGGTTATCAAAGTAGTGTTTCAATGAGTGTCTATTTCAATGTCCTCGATGGTGCGCACTCGAAACATTCTGTTCTGCATTTAAATCGCATGTATTACAATATAGCTTATAGTGCTGAAATATTTCTTATAATGCCGATAAAGAGCGTGTATTATGAGTGTTAAGCGTAACCAACAAAAGGAAACTACTGCTCTCTTGTGTTGATGTAGAGATGACCAGGAACTTATCCCACAAGTGACTCACTCTGTCTGCAACATCAGACTAAACCTGACTAACATCAGGCAGAAATATATATGTCCACAATGTGAAAACCAGTGTTATTAGTTCCGTAATGTTTTGTTAGTTCGATTTCTATCGTTGTTTTTTCATTTTTATTTCAGCGGTATAACCAGTTTGTACTTTATCAATGGTATTAAGTGTACAAATATAGTGATTTTATGACATTTCAAATGCAACTGGTATTGTCACTGTAGAATTATAATTTTAAAACGTATTACCCCACTGTTCGGACACCTCTGTTAGGATGCCGCTCTATTTCGTTTATTTTAAATATTTTTAAGCATGTGTTACCGGTCTGTCTGTGTTATTGGTATTCCGATCTTCAACACTGTCAAATGTGGCCGGTTCCCTGTAAAAAAAACATAAGTAATTTGCATGAGGTTGTATCATTGCATTATACCCGGACTGGTATATTGTAGATGGTTCATGATCATATTTTAGGTGGTTGATACTCACAAGCTTAGAATCGTGCAATGATTTCAAAACACTCCATTTACTGAAATTTAATTAATTTCTCCGTCGTTTTCTGATACTCCGCTGGTCATGTCTAGCACAAGGTTGATGCCCAGAATCATGCTATCATTCCCACAACATTAAAAAGCAAAAGGAAGCAGCTACGAATTAGTTTAGCTTTACATTCAACTCAATCCAGAAAAGGAAGTAACTTTGAGCTAACGCGCATCCAACGTTAACGTGCATCCGACTCGCGTTCTTATCAATTCCGTCTTAATTCCATTTTAGAATCGTCGATTTAATCGTCACATCCTGCATCTAATTATAATTATTACATCCATAAGCTGCCTACAAGAAATCACGTAAATAGAACTCAAGTAAGCGGTCCATTTTTCCACCGGTAATGTCTTTACCATCGAAGATGGTTCAGGCTAAGCTAGAATGTGGCATTAGCGACCTCGCCTACACCTCCGAACTAATGGTTTGCGATAGTTGCTCTGCCAGACACTTGCGCAGCAGTCCCTCAAATTGGGAACCAAAGTAGATACAAGTTAAGCAATATGATTTTACATACCAATCATCCAGCAGCTTTCTGCAAAGCCCAGAAAATATCTTTCTCTGATCATTGGGTTACGGTGATCGACCCAAAGTGCTATAACTATAATAAAATCACCAACAAGGCTCGCACAAACACGTTTGGACATGATATCATCGAAAAAATCGTTAAAACATCGGCGCTGGTCTGGTCACCGATAATAAATCAAAAAACGTTATCGATATCATGGCAAAAACTCCCCCAACAATGCCCCACGAAATGACCCAACGGCCTTCTCCTCCCGTTCCAACACTAGCTACACATAAAATACAAGAACCTATCAAAACGTCGCCGCAGGTCCTAGCAAAACAGTTCCTGTCATCAATCCAGCTCGAGTTACAGGCAGGAGTCGCTGCTCCGCTAGTACAACCCGTGTAAACGAAAACGAAAGTCATGGCCCCGACACAAGGCCTCAGAATAGAAGCAGTTCAAGTCAAGAAACTCAAGGTAATGTGACCAGCGGTACTCTCAAATGTTACTACGTAAACGCTAGAAGTCTGCGAGACAAAATTGAAGAATAAGGTATCCTTGCAATGGACGAAAGTATCGACATAATAGCAATCACGGAATAGTGGATGAAATTGAGCACCAGGCATTATTTAGGAGAATTTACTCTCCCCTGTTACTCACTATTTCACAAAGATAACGAAATAATTTTGCAAATATTAGAAGTCACTATTCCAAACAACAGGCACGACATAGTATCATTCCAAGTAGTCGGTAAACTTATAAAATGTAAAATCCCTCTCGTCTATCGAACCCAAAAAGCAAGGTTGCAGATGATATCGATCTTTACAAAACCCTTGTCGATGTTGTCACAACACAACACAGTATTGTGCTTGGCGACTTCAATGTCCCTGACATTGATTGGGAATTAGACGAATGTACTGCCACCGGCCAACGTCTGAAGGATTTTGCAGACGATAAGTTCATGACCAATCGGTGAAGACACCTACAAGAGGTAGCAATATTCTCGATCTCTTATTTAGTGCAAGCGACTCTCATGTCACGAACGTCGGAGTGGGCGAACCACTCGGAACTAGCGACCACAACGGTATTCGTTTTTTGATAGAGCTCGAGTTGAAAACGTCGACAAACTGCGAAAAAGTCCTTAACTTTAGATTAGCTAGCTTTGACGGCTCCAGAGAGTCAATAACGTCAGCAAATATAACCCACGGCCAAGATGTACAATTTCTTGACTGCACTTAAAAATATTGAATATGACCATATCTCGCTCAATCCGCCGAAGTACTGGAAATGAGAAATGCAGCGCCTTCAGGTACGAAAGAAAACAAAGCAGTCAATAAAATAGAGGCGTCCTCTTGACGACGATGCAAAGTATGAATATAACATCAGCAGAAGAAATCTCAAGAGGGTCTTGAAACGTAAGAAGAAAGATTATGAAAATGAAATTGCCGTCAATACCAAAAGTAGTCCGACACATTTTTTTAGTTATATTTCGAGCAAAAAACAATCAACATCTGTAATTGGTCCTCTCGAGAACGATGTTGGTGAGTTAGAAACGGACGACATCAAAATGAGTATCCTACTTAACAAATATTTCTGTTCTATATTTACGTTAGAGAATCAAGATATTCCAAATCCTGAGGATATCATAGCGGAAAAACGAATTGAAGCTCTCAGCACAGTGAACTTCGCCCCCGTCGAAGTTAATAAATATATAGATAAATTGAAAGTCACAAAATCTCCAGGTCCACACCAGGTTCATCCCAAAATTCTAGAAGAGACTATAAACGAAATCACCGAAAATCTATCAAACATTTTCACCCAAGCTCTCACAAATGGCATCTGCTCCTCTAAATAGAAAGAGGGCAATGTTACCCCAATTTGAAATATAATGGGATAAAAACATCCCGGCGAATACCGTCCAATTAATCTCACCTCAGTCATTGGCAAATTGATGGAAAATTTGATAACGGATGAAGTTATAGGATTCTTAGAATCAAACAAGTTGATTGGCGACTTTCAGCATGGCTTTAGACTGTCTTACGAACATGCTACTTTTTTCAAAAATATAGTTGAAATCCTCGACTCAAAATCTCCACTCGATATCATTTACCTGTACTTTCAATGGGCCTTTGATAAAGTCCCCCACAAGCGCCTAGTTAGTAAATTGCACAGCATCGGTATTCGAGGCGAGCTCGACAACTGGATAAAATGCCCACTAACGGACAGACGGCAGCGAGTTGCACTTAACGGAGCTTCCTCCCCCTGGGGTAACGGTACAAGGGGCGTGCCTCAAGAATTCCTGTTATAACCAGTTCTCTTTCTAATCTTCATTAATGATCTCGATAGCAACGTACTCTGTGCATCGACATGTGGAAAAAGAGGACAGCACACCTAGCGACGGCTCGCTGCCATTAAACATTGGCAAGTTTGCAGACGTACTGGGATAAGAAGAAAAGTGCAAACTGAACTAGAGTGTCAGCAGATCCAACTAGACTTGAACAAAAATATTGATCGATCAGGAAAGTGGCAGATGAAATTCAATGTAGACAAATGTGAAGTTATGCACATAGGTCCTCATAACCTCAAGCACGAATATTCAATGTTCGGAAGGAAACTCATTCCTGTCACCGAAGAGAGAGATTTAGGTGTCATCATTAGCAACGAATCAAAAAGTAGCAAGCAATGTAACGATGCTGCCAGGAAAGGCAACAAAATGCTAGGTATGATATCCCGCACTATCTCGTATAAAAATCCCCGGAGTATGTTCAAGTTGTACAATGCATTAGTTAGACGGCATCTCGAGTATTTCGTTCAATTCTGGTCACCATATCTCAAAAAAGACGTTATTAAATTAAAAAAAAATTCATCGTACGAAGACAGGCTGCGTGAACTCAATCTTTATTCGCTTGAGAAACGTCGAGTCAGAGGCGGCATGATTGAAGTGTGGAAGATAGTGAAGGGCAAGGAAAACGTCGACCAAGCGAGCCTTTTCACTCTAGATACGACCGGAGTGACTATGAGCAATGGATATAAAATCGTAGGGAAACGTTTCTCACTCGACATCACGCGCAATTTCTTCACGTATTGAGTTGTCGAGGAATGGAACAAACTTTCAGCGGAGGCTGTAAACAGCAATACAATCGAAACGTTCAAGTTGCGGCTCGATAGGCTCTACATAAATCGACGATAAAAGGCTAAATCGTTCCCGAACGTTCCCAGAAAATGCAGATGAAGCTCTCTTAGACGTTCTACTTCAGAACTTATCATCTTGCTTTCAAAAGGCAACCTAGTTTGGGTGAATAGGACTGTTGTTGTCTTCCTACACTTGAAATCTCTTGTAAACAAATGGTTTATTTGATACATAATACAAAGAACAAGAAGTTTACCAGTATTTGGTTGGAAGAATTAACAAATTCAAGCTTATAAATAATTTTTTCGATTTTTTAGGCATACTTAATATCAACCAATTCATTCACACGCTCTGTGTAGTTTGTCCACCAACATAAAATAATAATTGAAGGGTTTCGTAAATGTTTAGGCTGCATTTATTGCAAGTGGTAATTCCGTAGCACTCAGCTTTAATTATTTTCACAGTGTTCAATATCTTAAGATCAGTTTTTATCCCCAAATCTCCTATTTGGTGGAAGATAATTGGCCAGTGCGGAACCTAGTAGAGTTGTTGGCACTCTATCAACAGTCAAGGACCCTCGTTCGCTCAACTTTGATGAGGGACTCGCTGTGTACCAGGCCATTAAATTTTTCCATTAAATTCTGAAGATCTAAAACATTGGTGGGTTTGATGCGGCTAGCATCAAACCCACATCAGAAATACCACATCGCTTTTATTAACTGAGCTGTGGGTCCTTTAAGGGCGAGGAAGGACGCTTGAATATCCATTGTGATTAATTAGGACGTCAATACGTCAAGCTATAGAAGTAATTAGGTCGTTGATAGAAAAACATGAAAAATAATTCCGTTGTCAAACCGGTTACAGTTGTGTACGAAGAATTTCTTATAAGGTTGATAGCATGTAAACGCTATTTAGCAAGTTCAGGAATAAAGATGAAGTGCTTTTTCCTGTAAAAATGTATTCCCACACTGATTCTGTAAATAAAAGTATGTCATTCCTCAACTATATTGGTCGAAAATTTTAGATTGATATTCGCAACAGTAAATTGCAAAGATAATTTTTCCCTTCAATTCACCGCACGTTCTCCAGCCATGAAATATTTCCCGTTTCAAGTTGCAAAATGAACTTCCTATTTTTGCCGTGTTAGACCAACACTGCAACGCGTTAAAATGTTTTACCCGATCACTTCGGAGAATTGAAGTGTAGCTGCCGGGCTATGCTCGCACCAATCCTATGGCTATTCGGTACGAGCGTAGAGCACTGCAGCCTATACAGAGCGGACGTTGGGTTAACGAAACTTTTAGAGTAGTCAGTCTGTACTTGAAGGTTAAGAAAAGAATTGAAATATAATATTTAAAGTCCGAATGAAACCTGAAACTTCATGTTTTTTGTTTGATCATTCCACGTCAAAACAGTAATTCTAGATTGATGTGTTTTTTAAATGCTGTCTTTTCAAAATGTGCGGCAGAGAGCAGGTCGGTTATTTCAAATTGGGTGGCTGTAATTTTCATGAAGAGCCCAAAAGCTGAGACAAACCCTGAGCTTGCATATTCAGATTTCGTTTCTCGGGGTAACGTAAAAAAAATATTTAACGGTCTGTCCGTTTTCAATCCAAAATAAGTGTAAAAATCCGTCGTCCTTTTATACAACTTTTTTGTTCAGACAGACCATCTAAGCAAAAAATTATATTTTACATTCGAACGTAGTAATTACTGAGTCAAATATAACGCGAGCAGTCACAGAAGATGTATCTCCATTTGACCGTTAGAACACTCAGTGAAATTGATTATCAACGTCCCTCTGTGGAGTTAATCAATGCACGCGTTCAACATCCTTTGCATCACTCGCAACCTGAATTGATTTCCGATTTTTGTGCAAAATGAGTTCATCATAAATAATTAGTTCATTTATAACATGAGAATGATGAATACCAATGAACAAGACACCATTCTGTATCGGGTATAAAAAGCAATCTCGGTTTGAACTTTTTTAATGATTATTAATTATTTACAAGTGGCACTTAGTCCGTTCACTCTCGCACACAGTCCAACACACACGAACACACACACACATACGTACACACACACACACTCACACACACACACACACACACACACACACACACACACACACACAAGCACGCAGACAGGAATGCATGCTCGGCTACGGGACCAGAGCCGTTCAGTCTGTGTATAAGAGAGGAAAATTATATTGGAACAGGTATGAAGTTGACTCCTCTTTGTGTTCGAGAAATATATGAAAGCAGATTGCGATTTAATCAATCATTTTTTTCCTAAACTATGTAACATGGAGAGCCAGTTAACGGCCATAAATATTCTTCCACGTCCGATGGAACCTGACGATGACGAGTAACAATCATCAATAAGTATGAAAATATGAAACAGACTAAAATTTCTAATACAAGCGTAAGGTGGAAAAATTAATTTAGACATACATGATAACAAATTTGTCGTTATATATCAGAATAAATTTGCATGATACATTCCATATTCTTATCTAAATATGAAATAGCACATAACACAAGCAACTTCCGCAGTTTTTCTGCCATAGCAGTTGCTTGTAGTGGAGGTCTTTGAAACGATCAATCATTATAGCCTTCCAAAGCTAGAACAGAAGAGCTGGATAAAAATCCTTAAATCAAAAATAACCACTATCAATAAAGTGAACCATTCTGTGTCCACGTTCTGTTCAAATATTTCTTGTTATATATCCTGTAATTCTTGAAAGGAATAACAGATAAAGTGAACCATTCTGTGTCCACGTTCTATTCAAATATTTCCTGTTATGTATCCTGTAGTTCTTGAAAAGGAATGTCAGATAAAGTGAACCATTCTGTGTTCACGTTCAATTCAAATATTTCCTGTTATTTATCCTGTAATTCTTGAAAAGGAATAACAGATAGAGTAAACTAAAACCGCAAATCTCGGCGTCTCGCCGCTGAAACTGACATTTATAAGTGAGTCCCACCCATTTATAAGTGAGTCCCATATATATATATATATATGTATATATATATGTCCCATCACACAGTGGTGATGGGACGACCTGTCCACTTGACAACACTCTGCAACAGTGGTGATACGACGACCTGTCCACTTGACAACACTCTTTAACAGTGGTGATGCGACGACCTGTCCACTTGATATCACTCTGCAACAGTGGTGATGCGACGACCTGTCCACTTGACAACACTCTGCAACAGTGGTGATACGACGACCTGTCCACTTGACATCACTCTTTAACAGTGGTGATGCGACGACCTGTCCACTTGATATCACTCTGCAACAGTGGTGATGCGACGACCTGCCCACTTGACAACACTCTGCAACAGTGGTGATGCGAATAATTGTCCACTTGACAACACTCTGCAACAGTGGTGATACGACGACCTATCCACTTGACGACACTCTGTAACTGTTGTGATGCGACGATATGTCCACTCGACAACACTCTGCAACAGCGTTGATGCGACGACCTGTCCACTTGACAACACTCTTTAACAGTGGTGATGCGATGACCTGTCCACTTGACAACACTCTGTAACATCGGTGATGCGACGACCTGTCCACTTGACAACACTCTGCAACAGTGGTGATGCGACGACCTGTCCACTTGACAACACTCCTTATATGTGGTGATGCGACTACCTGCCCACTTGACAATACTCTGCAACAGTGGTGATGCGACGACCTGTCCACTTGACAACACTCATAATAAGTGGTGATGCGACGACCTGTCCACTTGACAACATTCTTTAACAGTGGTGATGCGACGATCTGCCCACTTGACGACACTCTGTAACATTGGTGATGCGACGACCTGCCCACTTGACGACAATCTGTAACATTGGTGATGCGACGACCTGCCCACATGACAACACTCTGCAACAGTGATGATGCGACGACCTGTCCACTTGACAACACTCTGAAACAGTAGTTGTGCGACTACCTGCGCACTTGACAATACTCTGCAACAGTGGTGATGCGACGACCTGTCCACTTGACAACACTCTTTAACATTGGTGATGCGACGACCTGTCCACTTAACATCACTCTGCAACAGTGTTGATGCGACGACCTGCCCACTTGACAACACTCTGCAACAGTGGCGATGCGAAGAATTGTCCACTTGACAACACACTGTAACAGTGGTGATGCGACGAACTGTCCCCATGACAACACTCTTTAACAGGGGTGATGGGAGGACCTGTCCACTTGACAACACACTGCAACAGTGGTGATGGGACGACCTGTCCACTTGACAACACTCTGCAACAGTGGTGATGCACCGACCTGTCCACTGGACATCACTCTGCAACAGGGTGATGCGACCTCCTGTCCACTTGACAACACTCTGCAACAGTGGTGATACGACGACCTGTCCAGTTGACGACACTCTGTAACTGTAGTGATGCGACGACCTGTCCACTTGACAACACTGTGCAACAGTGGTGATGTGACGACCAGTCCACTTGACAACGCTCTGCAACAGTGGTGATGCGACGACCTGTCCACTTGACAGCACTCCGTTACAGTAGTAATGCGACTTCATGCCCACTTGACAACACTCTTTAACAGGGGTGATGGGACGACCTGTCCACTTGACAACACTCTGCAACAGTGGTGATACGACGACCTGTCCACTTGACGAAACTCTGTAGCTGTTGTGATGCGACGACATGTCCACTTGACAACACTCCGCAACAGCGTTGATGCGACGACCTGTCCACTTGACAACACTCTTTAACAGTGGTGATGCGACGACCTGTCCACTTGAACACAATCTGTAACATTGGTGAAGCGATGACCTGTCCACTTGACAACACTCTGCAACAGTTGTGATGCGACGACCTGTCCACTTGACAACACTCTTTATAAGTGGTGATGCGACTACCTGTCCACTTGACAACACTCTTTAACAGTGGTGATGCGACGACCTGTCCACTTGACGACACTCTGTAACATTGGTGATGCGACGACCTGCCTACATGACAACACTCTGCAACAGTGATGATGTGACGACCTGTCCACTTGACAACACTCTGAAACAGTAGTTATGCGACTACCTGCCCACTTGACAATACTCTGCAACAGTGGTGATGCGACGACCTGTCCACCTGACAACACTCTTTAACAGTGGTGATGCGACGACCTGTCCACTTGACATCACTCTGCAACAGTTGTGATGCGACGACCTGCCCACTTGACAACACTCTGCAACAGTGGTGATGCGAAGAATTGTCCACTTGACAACACTCTGTAACAGTGGTGATGCGACGAACTGTCCCCATGACAACACTCTTTAACAGGGGTGATGGGACGACCTGTCCACTTGACAACACTCTGAAACAGTGGTAATGGGATGACCTGTCCACTTGACAACACTCTGCAACAGTGGTGATGCGCCGACCTGTCCACTTGACAACACTCAGCAACAGTGGTGATACGACGACCTTTGAACTTGACGACACTCAGTAACTGTTGTGATGCGACGACCTGTCCACTTGACAACACTCTTCAACAGTGGTGATGCAACGACCTGTCCACTTGACATCACTCTGCAACAGTGTTGATGCGACGACCTGCCCACTTGACAACACTCTGCAACAGTGGAGATGCGACGACCTGTCCACTTGACATCACTCTGCAACAGTGTTGATGCGACGACCTGCCCACTTGACAACACTCTGCAACAGTGGAGATGCGACGACCTGTCCACTTGACAACACTCTGTAACAGTGGTGATGCGACGAACTGTCCCCTTGACAACACTCTTTAACAGGGGTGATGGGACGACCTGTCAACTTGACAACACTCTGCAACAGTGGTAATGGGACGACCTGTCCACCTGACAACACTCTGCAACAGTGGTGATGGGACGACCTGCCAACTTGACAACACTCTGCAACAGTGGTGATGCGACGACCTGCCCCCTTGACAATACTCTGCAACAGTGGTAATGCGACGACCTGCCAACTTGACAACACTCTGCAACAGTGGTGATGCAACAACATCTCTACTTGACATCACTCTGTAACAGTGGTGATGCGACGACCTGTCCACATGACAACTCTCTGCAACAGCGGTGATGCGACGACCTGTCCACTTGACAACACTCTGCAACAGTGGTGATACGACGACCTGTCCACTTGACGACACTCTGTAACTGTTGTGATGCGACGATATGTCCACTTGACAACACTCTGCAACAGCGTTGATGCGACGACCTGTCCACTTGACAACACTCTTTAACAGTGGTGATGCGATGACCTGTCCACTTGACATCACTCTGTAACATTGGTGAAGCGACAACCTGTCCACTTGACAACACTCTGCAACAGTGGTGATGCGACGACCTGTCCACTTGACAACACTCTTTATAAGTGGTGATGCGACTACCTGTCCACTTAACAACACTCTTTAACAGTGGTGATGCGACGACCTGTCCACTTGACGACACTCTGTAACATTGGTGATGCGACGACCTGTCCACTTGACATCACTCTGCAACAGTGGTGATGCGACGACCTGCCGACTTGACAACACTCTGCAACAGTGGTGATGCGAAGAATTGTCCACTTGACAACACTCTGTAACAGTAGTGATGCGACGAACTGTCCCCATGACAACACTCTTTAACAGGGGTGATGGGACGACTTGTCCACTTGACATCACTCTGGAACAGTGGCGATGGGACGACCTGTCCACTTGACAACACTCTGCAACAGGGTGATGCGACCCCCTGTCCACTTGACAACACTCTGCAACAGTGGTGATACGACGACCTGTCCACTTGACGACACTCTGTAACTGTAGTGATGCGACGACCTGTCCACTTGACAACACTGTGCAACAGTGATGATGTGACGACCAGTCCACTTGACAACGCTCTGCAACAGTGGTGATGCGACGACCTGTCCACTTGACAACACTCTGCAACAGTGGTGATGTGACGACCTGCTCACTTGACAACACTCCTCAACAATAATAAAGCGACGACCTGCCCACTTGACAACACTCCGCAACAGTGGTGATGCGACGACTTGTCCACTTGACAACAATCTGCAACAACGGTGATGCGACGACCTGTCCACTTGACAACACTCTGTAACAGCGGTGATTCGACGACCTGCCCACTTGACAACACTCTGCAACAGTGGTGATACGACGACCTGTTCACTTGACGACACTCTGTAACTGTGGTGATGCGACGACCTATCCACTTGGCAACACTCTTTAACACGGGTGATGGGACGACCTCTCCACCTGACAACACTCTGCAACAGTGGTGAAGCGACGACCTGTCCACTTGACAACACTCTGCAACAGCGGTGATGCGACGACCTGTCCACTTGACAACAATCTGTAACAGTGGTGATGCAACGACCTGTCCACTTGACAACACTCTGCAACAGTGCTGATGCGACGACTTGTTCACTTGACAACACTCTTTAACAGTGGTGATGCGACGACCTGTTCACTTGACAACACTCTGTAACAGTGGTGATGCGACGACCTGTTCACTTGACAACACTCTGTAACAGTAGTAATGCGATGACCTGCTTTGTAATTGCACGACCGTAGAATGAGGTAACTGTACGAAGCAGTTGGAAGAGGCCAACATTATGGGGCAGCTGAAGGGGCGAACTGTTGGGTCAGCTGATGTAGTGAACAGTTGGGAGCAAGTTCGTCGGTAGCACTACCATGATCAGTAGGCTGGCAGTAGTCATTCCAACACCAACAACAACAGCAGCATCAGTAGCTTCAGTAACCGTAGTGGAATCGGTAGCAGTAGCTGCAACAGCTGCAATTTAACCATCAGCATCACCTTCTATGGCCTCATCAATCAGGCCAGAATTGCCACGGCTTTGGCTGCTCCCTCCATGGACCGCAATAACACTTCATCATCACACTGACCGCACCCGATACTGGCCAACGCACTCTTCGCCTCCGCTTCTGGCCGCCTCAGGGCATGCACCGATACAGTCTGCCACATCACCTTCACCCGATAATGGCCGCTACATTACACGCAACCAATAATGGCCGTCACTCGAGAACCACCCGATGCTAGCCACCGCACTGCCCGCTCACGATACTGGCCACCGCACTGCCACACCCGATCTGCCGCACTGCCCGCACCCGATACTGGCCACTGCATTGCTCACATTCGATACGACTGATGTACTGCCCGCACCCAACAATAGCCTCTGCAGTGCCAACACTTGTTACTGGCCACAGCACTGCCCGCACCTGATACTAGTCCCCGCACTGCCTGCAAACGATACTGTCCACAAGTGTTACTTGCCGCCGCACTGCCTACATTTGATATCAGCCGCTGCACTGCCCGCACGTTTAACTGCATTACCACCTCTCTGCCCACCCTTGATATTGGCCCGCAATGTCAGCACCCGATACTGGTCGTTGCACTGCTCACACTCAATAATAGCTGACTCAGTGCTCGCACGTTCAACTGGCCACCCCACCACACTGCTTGCACTTGACACTGGCCACAACGCTGCTTGCACTTGACACTGGCCACCGCACTGCTTGCACTTGACACTGGTCACCGCACTGCTTGCCCTTGACACTGACCACCGCACTGCTTGCACTTGACACTGGGCACCACACTGTTTGCACTTGACACTGGCCACCGCTCTGCTTGCACTTGACACTGGCCACCACACTGTTTGCACTTGACACTGGTCACCGCACTGCTTGCCCTTGACACTGACCACCGCACTGCTTGCACTTGACACTGGCCACCACACTGTTTGCACTTGACACTGGCCACCGCACTGCTTGCACTTGACACTGGTCACCGCACTGCTT